>KN883459.1:79626-93060 GCA_000934455.1 Apostichopus parvimensis | reverse complement strand
GAATATATATTGACAAACAATAATAAATGTAAAGCTTTGGTCCAATTAGTAGTGATAGACAGTAATTCAACAGCTTGCACTGATGGAAGTTACTTTTCATGTCCTGAACAGCAAAGCAAATAGTACAATGTACTTTCTCAGGACAACCAGAAGTGTATGCTTCCCCTCCTCTGCACCCCTCCTGCCCCTCCTCACCATCAACTTCTTTTCTTCTCCACTTCTTATGTATTTAGCTTAGATAAGTTGAGGTTAAATAAAAGTTAGCCTCTTTACCAATGGTATCTGGAATCTGTCGCCTTTACTTTCTCTTCATTAAATTTACAGTAGCATTGAGGAGCGCCCCTTGTTGAGACCATGCGCGTGAGCACATGAATATGCGCATCTTATGTCGCAATGTCGTACAGTAAATGACAGCGCTCTACGTACGACTTCAATACGTAGACTGTGCTTGACTACATACACGCTGCAATAACATTTAGCCTACCCTATATCTAGACCACACACACTTGTTGGTTCCCAGGAATCCGTTTCAGAATTTGACCTAATAGCATCGTCAGAGTGGCTGAAACCAAACAACTTTGCTAAGGACCACACTTTACTGTTTCGAATAAGATACATTAAAAGAGGTTTGTATTTGTAACCTTTTCAGTAAAAATAGTAGCTACAGTAAGACCCGCGTAGGCCTAGGCTAAGTCTTAAATCTGTGTTACTGTTATACTTAAGCCTAGGCTAGGGCCTAGGCCTGATAAAACTACAACTAACTAACTAGTACAAGCAATACATGCCTTGCCTACCCGGAGAGGTACTTGGTTAGGACAGGTCTAGGCCAAACTTAGTTTTATTTTGTGACCTAATATTGTTGCCATTTAGGCTACCGGTACAATCTATTGCAGTAAAGTATATAGCCTAAAGAGAGCTATGATGGCACACGTACACAACTTCACAATGGTATGAACAGTGGCGTAGCCAAGGGGGGGCGGTGGGGGGCGACAGCCCCCCATGAAAGCTTGTCGCCCCCCACTGGGATTTTGGGTGTCGAAGAAAAATTACATGTGCGAAAAATATATCATAGATCTGAATGGTTTCGAATCTCCATGATGACCACTCATGAACGACCCTTCGACCGCGGACCGGCAGTAGGCTATAGTTGCTGATAAACCGGACGTGACATAACGCATAGGCCGGGTTTTCACTTTTGGGACGTACCCTGATGCTCTTAAAACCGCTAAAAAACCAAATTTTCAAGAAAGAAGACAATACTATCGCTGAGAATCAGTCTATCACCCTAATAATGTTTCAGACGCAATCTTTGATCTTGTCAGTTTGACATATAGTTCGGTCATTCAGTATGTTACTTGGCTGAAAGCCCAGTCAATCTTTCCTTATTTTCCACGCGCAATTTGCAGATTTGTCGAAAAATGTCAATGCCGGTGTCAAACTCACAATTTTGTGGTATGACTCCCAGGACGGCAAGTAGAGAAACTCACATGCAGTCGCGGGGGATAGCTTCCTTCGCCTATAGTATGTCCGGGGACATTTTGGGGCATCGTTCCTATAGGCCTATATCTGAGGCCCTGGGGTCATTCCTTGACCGACTTGGTGCAATATAATGTGCCCCATTTCGAAGTAAATGTATTCACAGATTGTTAGTTGCCATGGGTTTGAACAAACATAGGGCAAAATGGGGCTGGGGTTTCCAGTTCGCTGCATCATTTGTCAACTTGCACTGGGTTCTAATGTTGATGTTAAATGGAATCACTGATAACAGAAATATTCCACCAAAAATTAAGGCCGCATGAACTTTATTGCAGATTTCCTGAGTGATGAATTTGTAATTTTCTCCCGAAATCACGCAACTAGATGGCTGCTATCCAGCCTGGCAAGTGCCATCTCCAGCGATCTGGCAGATATTGAAATCTGAAATTTTCTTCGTACGCTGCGCCAACCGATGGTGGCGCTCCGCTTAGATAGTACTTGCGGCCGGAATACTCGAATCGATTACATCCCCCCCCCAGATATTTCAAATCGGATTGACGCACCTGCTTACGCGGCTTGGGAAGTGTAATTTCCGACGATCTAGGAGGCCTTTTGAGCTAAAAATTTCACTACGCTGCACGCCAACCCATGGTGGTGCTCCGCTTAGATAGTAACAAGACGCCCTCCCATGAAATGATCAAGCCCCCCAGCACCCCCCCCCACTGAAAAAGTCCTGGCTACGCCACTGGCTATGAAGTATGATTGAACACAATTTAAAGCCGCATAGAGTAATGCTGTTGAAGTCTTGAAGATCTCTTCTAAGTTTTATATGGTGTCAAACTAAGTGAGGCCTAACTTTTAGCCTAAATCAGTGCGCAGGCTACAGGTTTTATCATACAGTATGATTTCATAATTTGACTAGTTCCCACCTGAATGAGATAATTTTATCCTTTTCAAATATGCATTTGGCAAGGAAAGTACAGTAAGTGATGTATTCAATCATATTTTCACTGTAAATGCACTTTTAACCTTATTCAAACACTGCAAACGCAGCATTCATCACTGCAAGCTAGGCAGCTACATATATAAATATAGCACAGTATGCAAATTAAGGGAATTCGTCAAATGGCTGTATGCTCTACAGTACTGGTATACCACAGTAGTAAATTGTATCCTTACTCGTAAGGAACAAAGCTCTGGCAAATGAACCAGCTGCACATTGCCCCGACACAGTTTGACCATGGTGACCTAGTTTTTGATAGTGGTGAAGACCCGTAGTAACTGACCCCTGCACTCTGAATCACTGATGAGTGCCCACAACCACGGTTCTGTTAATGACTGGTACTGTTTAGATCACATGTAAAATTATTTTCGAGTGTTTAGTAACATTAATTAGTTAAAACTGCAGTTTTAGTTGTGAACTACCATGTTCTGCAGCTGAAATGCTACATGTTGAGCTTTCCCAAGTGAAGCTGACACAGCTTAAAATCGTTTCCATGTTTGGATGGTTACTTGAGCTGTTTTGTCCTCAGTCGTGGTGTGCGCTGCTGGCTTTGGTGTTACTGCCTTGATTCTAGATTGGTTACCATATTTCTTTCGTTGAAAAGTGGGAAAAGCTTCACTGTACGGTGTACGCTCTAAACCATGTTATACAGGTCTATCGTTACTAAATGACTTTATCTGAAGTACGTTACTGAACTTACGTTACTGAAGTAATTTATTGAAAAATAGCTACATTAACATGAGTGTCACTACTTGTTGCAACTATGTAGCCCACATTACACAAGGTTGTGGGTAGTGTTTGCACCGGTTATCCGGGTACCTGGGTACCCACCCGACGCGATACTACCCAGTTCCTAATTTATTACCCGAATCCTACGCAAAGTGTTATTTTATTTTTTTTTTTTCCAAACCGATGGTTAGACAGATTTCCCATTGACTTAGTGTGGTGTTTGGCTACCATGTGGTCGAAGATAACAGCAATAACGAAAGAATTCCATGGATATCTTATAACTGCGTCACAATTTCAGCTAATAAACTGATGGCTAGGCTAGATTACCCCATTGACTTAGTGTGTTGTTAGGCTACCATGTGGTCGAAGATAACAGCAATAACGAAGGTACCTGTCCGACGCGATACTACCCGGTTCCTAATTTATTACCCGAATCCTTCGCAAAGTGTGATTTTTTTCCAAACCGATGGTTAGACAGATTTCCCATTGACTTAGTGTGGTGTTTGGCTACCATGTGGTCGAAGATAACAGCAATAACGAAAGAATTCCATGGATATCTTATAACTGCGTCACAATTTCAGCGAATAAACAGATGGTTAGGCTTAGCTAGATTTCTCATTGACTTAGTTTGGTGTTAGGCTACCATGTGGAAGAAATTGAAAGAATTCTCACAATTATTATTTATTCATTCGTTTATTTCATAGAAGAAAAGGCTGACAAGGAATTTTACGAGATGTTAATGGATTATAGACGGGATAACTAAAATTGTTATTCCAAATGCGATCAATCTGGGCGAATCGTGCAATCTCGCAGCTAATGCGAACCCTGGGCCTGCATAATAGTAGTAGTAACAACTGTTTAAGAGCTAACTTGGATATTTATATGGTCTGATCCAATAGAGGTGGAGAGCAAGCATAAGCAGCGGCGGCAGTGCGATGTTAGTAGTGTTGTTAATTATATGAAGTATTAAATATCTTTAAAGTAATCTTTAAATTGTTAGTAGTTTGAGACAATCTGACTTACTGTGCCTGAGTGACAAGTTCGGTACCAGTTAGGCGAAATTGGGCCAATAAAGTATATAGTAAACCCTTCTGCCTCATTGTAAGCCCCCCCCCATAAAATCCCCCAAACCCGGGTGAGTACACCTAGGCCATTAAATTGTCATATCACTTTGACCACTTTCTAATATTAAAACATTTTGGCAGTCTGCCAAGGTTCCACAGTACATAAACCCCCCACAGAGTTAAAATATTATGTTAATTAGCAAGTAGTGTGAGTGACAAATTGGGTTTTGATTGGACTGGCCCAACACAATGTTTTTACTTCGTAGGTAGGGCAGCCAGCAGCATGACCTACATGTCCAAGTAATCACTACGCGACCAAGATTCCCAGGGCAGTTAATTGGCATTGGAAGCAAATTTAGCTGTGGAAAGAATCAGGGGTCAAATTGTGTAAACCTTGTTAACAAAATAGCTCAAGAAAAGGAGCTTTGGCAGACCTCATATTTGATTTGTAGAAGCACCGCATTGAGTACAAGGAGCCTCTTGTTTTTGGTGGAGGTCAAAGGTCATTTGGGGTCACCAGGGGTCAAATTGTGAAAACCTTGTAAAGATGATATCTCAGTATTGGAAGCATGAGCAGCCCTTCTATGTAGTAAGTAGAAGTACCACATTGAGTTCAAGAAGGCTCTTGTGTTTGGTGGAGGTCAAAGGTCATCTGGGGTCACCAGGGTTAAGTTGTGAAAACCTTGTAAACATGATATCTCAAGAAGGAAAGCATGGACAGACCTCATATTTAGTGTGTAGAAGTAACACATTGAGCAAAAGAAGACTATTGATTTTGGTGGATGTCAAAGGTCATTTGGGGACAGCAGGTCAAATCGCGAAAGCCTTGTAAACATGATACTGCAAGAGGGGAACCTTGGACAGATCTTGTATTTGGTTTATAGATGTACCATATCAAATTTAAGGAGCCTATTATTGCTTTTGATGGAGGTCATGTCATTTGAAGTCAACAAATGCCAAACATTTTCTTTGCTCCCCTCTTATAATACCTGTCCCTCTACACTAACACACCTTCCTAAACATAGTATAGCAAGGGAAGCTTGGACAGATCGCATATTTTCTGTATTACTTAGATCAAGTATGTTGTACACCCTCACTATACATTACGTCAGATTCATGAAGAAAACTGCTCATGTTACATCATCAAAACCACAATGCATTTTTGCATTCTGGTTCAAGTTTTACAATACGATTGATGTTGCTGTGATGAACTGTCCAGTTCTATGTTAAAGGCATTGAAGACTCGCCCCAAACCGTGTGCCACGCTCTGAAAAAGTTAACTTTCCGTTGCTTGCAAGTGAAGTTTCTTCTTGTCACTGCAAAATGCAGACAGTAATGAAACGTGATACCTTGTTATCTTTTACTTTACACTAGTGTCTAATTACCGACAGTAGCAAGCAGTGTGTGTATTTTCTGGGGTTGATGGTGGTGTCTAACATATCTGTTACACCTCATTCAAAACTAGGTCAGATTACAGGCATGAGACGTTTCTTTGTGTGTGAGTCTTCACACCCTTTAAGCATCACTGTCTGTTCTTTGTTGTTGTTTAACAAACCTTGTTTCAGCTCTGTCAAATATTTTGTTACGCATGAAATAACGACAGAAACACCATACAAAATATCTAGAAAAATAGTAGTCTTATAACTTGATCATTATTGTTAAGACATTTCTTAAAATAGAAGGGAACTCAATAAGCCCTGGCGTATTACTCAATCCCTTCAAAATATATTTATCCACTATAATTTTTCAAAAATCATCTGTAAATATCTGTACAACATGATGGAAAGAAAATAACTTTAACCAGACTTACTATGATAGCCATTTGGAGATGCATTGAACTCCATTGTTCAAATCCAGATGAAACCAGCATATTCTTCTCATTGTACGTTATACCAGGGAGTTGTTATCCCTGGTTATACAAGTTAATTTAATCACAGTTCATGTGTGTTAATCTGCTGTATCGAATCTAAGGAAGGATTACGCGATGATTGTGGGTGTGTTGAAAAGTTAACCGTTTTACAGGGCTTATTATGCCCCTAGTCTTTTGGCTTATAAACCGTCTGGATTAACGATGCTTTTAGGGGAACTGAAATCAATATGATCTCTTCATGAATAGATGGTTAGTTTCATTGAGGATTGTAGGGGATTACCCTACGCTTTTCCAGAAGTCAAAATGTGAAACCGGATAAAACATCACGTCCGTCCGTCGTTGTCAACCTCCAGAAACTACTACTGTATAGTGATGTGTATTTAATGTGCGTGCAGTGTTAGCATACTTTCAAATTAGTGATTTAAAAAAAAGATATATAAGATTTATAAGACCGTAAGAAAATTGAGCCACTTTATGTTGCCGGCGTGACAATATATTTTCGTTGACCGAAAAAGGGCAATCTAGATCAGTTGGGAAGTATGGTTACCTTTTGCTAGATGTATTGACTGCTAGAGAAATGCAGATTAAAATAAGTTGCCCAAATTGTTTCCAGACACTTGTAGGGTTCAGATTTGAAAAGAATTAATGAGATGATAGTGTTGAGAATGATAGTAAAATTATACTTGTTAAAAGATTGAACATGGCTCATTCTATTTTGTAGCATGTGTAGTACATACTTTTGGAGACAAAACTGACTTTTCAGACTAACAACAATTTATCTTCATATAAGCACAGAAAAAAAGCAGATAAGCAGAGAATGTGGGCTACACAAGACAGATGAACTGATGCATGGAAGTTTGCAAATTTATCACCACCCCCCCTCCTGTTGTATGGAAATATGACCAGTCAGAGGATTTTATTCTTAAAAGAACATGGGGCATGTAATTGAATCCATCAGTCTCTGCATCAAGGCCATAGTCTTACTGTACTTCTGTTATCAAGAATGTAACTTAGTCAAGTTACAGTTTAGCCTGGGGTTATTCAGACTTGTTGGGACAGGGATTGGCCTTCTTAGTCAAAACTTTAACCTTTGTAGCAGGTGAGGATATGTACCATATTCTTAAACCTGCGATCACTGGCAGATTTTAAGAATTGCGATAAAGTACAGTATATTATATTTATGAACTTTATTGTTGTAAATTTTGAAACTAGTCTAGGTTAGGCTAGGTCTCTGTTACATAGCATTAACACTAACTTGACTAAGAAGACGGTCACACATGCACTTGTACTAGTTATGTACAGTACTGGTTATGTAATCATCTATTTTTCTTGTGCCTTGTTGTAATGGTTAGATAGAATGTTGAGGTGGTACTAGTACAGTACGCTGGGTGTGGTACAAGTGAAATACAGTTCAGCTCTGACTTCGGTTATATTGCTTTCTCTTTTGCTGTCTCGAGTATATTTCTCTCACCTGACCTCTACACACTGAATGACACTTGACATTTACCAATACATAGGTTATAGCCTAAGCTAGTATACTACGCACACAATAATTGTTTGTCCATTACATCACCGGAGTTGTGCTATCGGTCAACTTTTTAATTGAAAAAATTTGCAGAATTTTGAAAAGTCCTTTCAAATGTTTGTATTACCCTTCGTGTAGTAAGCAATAATTTTCTCGAAGTGGAAGAAAATAATTACAGTGGCGCAAGACACAGCAGAATATCTTTTGAAATTACGGCGATTAAGATGATTTTTCCACACAGGCTCAACGTCGTCGTAGGTGTCATGTTTGAAAAATGCCCAAACTGGGTACGGATGCAGTTAACCGGTGCAGGAGTAATCTGAACTCTGGATTTTAAAGTTTCCTTTGCTGTAGTGTAGTACTAGTTCACCATTGTAATTGCAAATGCATGCATTTTACAATGTGTTTCATTACGTGAAATATAATAGTACAGTAAAATGTATCAGCATTTTAATAGTTTACTCTTCTTTCTGTGACTATGCACAAATAGTGAATGAAGAAGTAAAATTTGATGTTTTCCTTTCATATCTATTACTTTTTTTTTCTTTTGTGGAAGTATGTATAACCGTCACTATAAAAACACGATAAAACAAAGACTCTTGCATTTTTTT
This sequence comes from Apostichopus parvimensis, assembly GCA_000934455.1. Classification (NCBI taxonomy): domain Eukaryota; kingdom Metazoa; phylum Echinodermata; class Holothuroidea; order Aspidochirotida; family Stichopodidae; genus Apostichopus; species Apostichopus parvimensis. Next base: position 84,782 of record KN883459.1, on the reverse strand, counting down.
TCTGCTTGTAGGCATTAAGCAAATAACACATGTATGATAAATTGGGTAACAATCGTCAGTCACAAATTCACCGGATTTCCATAGCTACCAAATTTTGAGCAGTACTGCTTGTTACCAACAATTGTGATTGTGTTGATCCCATAAGCCTGTACCAGAACTGATGTTTGCTGTCATATCAGGAAAATGCAAGTGGGAACTTGATTTTAGTCATTGGAGTTTGTTAAGCAGTTCGCAGTTTTGTAGCAAGCGACATAAATTGTGACATTCTAGCCTCGACAATAGTAGACCTACACTACCAGATCACTTTACCTTACTAGATGAAACCTAAAAAAACTATCGGTTTAGACAATAAATAACACATGAAATCCCATTGTTTTATCTTGCCCGGTGTTAAATTTGTAAATGCAGCTTGAGGTTGACCCTGTGACCCTTTAACCTCCATTGTTGTATGTTACATTAATGTAATTTGACACGATAGCAGTATGCGTTAGCAGCACCACTACACATAAGATAAAGAATATATGGTTTTGCAACCTTCTCTTCTGGTAGAGAAACCTCAAGTCTACTGTTCAGTGATGGCGAGCGCAGGATCTGGTACCTACGTAGCAAGTGTGTCTAATGTAAATGCTTGGCGGTTCGATATCAACTTGATGCCGAACACCGAGCGCACGGTTCGTAATTTAAACGTGGCCTAGTCGATGATGCTTAACCGGTAGGAAGGCCTGTGACTACCTTGCTTGGAAAAATAAAGTCGCAATTTAAGGACGTTAATATTAACAATTTTGAGGAAGCAATAAACCTTGCGCAAAATAGTGATACGTGGCGGAGGTTAATCACTGAGCATGTCGGATAGACGAGACTCAACTTACTACTACTACTAGCCGATGATCCTTACAGTACAAAGAATTCTTCTGTGGCTACCCAGTTGTTACGCTACTGAACGTGTAAACACATTATTATCCAATAAGGAGACAAGAGTTACAGTATTTCATATTTGTTGGTAAATTTGTCTTTTTATTTATGGCCTCGTTAAAGTTTACAAGCGCACAGCTTTATATTGAAAATGAAGAAACAAAAAACGTACTTCAATACAAATTTATGTTTGAAGAGCCTTTTGAACAGTTTCCTAATTCAGTAGACCCTTGCACTACAGCCATAGTACATGAAAATTGCTTTCAGTACAGGAAATCTTACACAAGAGGTGCTTTAGTAGTGCTGTAGTTGTTGCGATGACAAAACATGATATAAAATTTGGCAAGAAAGTTTTAATCACCTCGATTATCATATGGCTACGAGGATGGGGTCCGATATACTACACCATTAATATAAATTAACTGTTCTATAGCTTTCCAAGAAATGATGTAAAGGGATCCGTTAGTTCATTAGCTCACCCACATGAGTTTTTTTTCTTACAAGATTAATTTGTTGTTAGTATAGTCCTAGATGTTTTCTTTATTGTACCAAAAAGTAATTACGACAACAGGTAATGTTTACTTGCAAATTCGTGGGTGTGATATATTCCAGCTTAAAATTCCTGTTTCAAATTAAAGAGATTTTCAATTCGACCTGCAGATGCAAGATTGAAAGTTTACGTTTTGATATCTATAACAAATGACTTCTTATTTTCGATGCAACTGGTGCACAAAACCATGGCCTTTGAGAGACATGCACAAAATTGAATTAGATAAACTACAGTATTTTCTGTTTTTTTATGCACGCTTGTAATGTTTAATGTATTTTTAACCTCAGAGTGATATTAAAGGCAAGGATGCATTTGGTACCATGCAAAGTTATCCTATCCATTTGTCGGCAACAATTTTCTTACCCCCGTGCAAAAGTAGTGAATCCCGCTAAGCATTGTCTAGTATACTGTGTGTGTGTGGCATGCATGGCTAACTGTTAGTGATCTGTGTGTGTTTCACGAGGGGGTCATTCATAGTTGTTATGTTAATTAGGTGCTGGATGGTACATTCCCACAGTGTTATAGATCAACTGACTACAGCACCATTCATGGCCCTGGAAGTGCCTGTACGCTGTTTGAAAGGACACCTGTTTGTGCAGTAGAGTAGTGCTGGAGACTCAACACACATTGGTATCCTGATAGAGTGGTCAATATATAGTGTTGCATTTTGGTATTTTGTGTCAGGGTACAGATATGTCTACAAGTCTCTCTGTTCAGATGGATTGCTGCATTGGGGTGCAAAATTGGTCCAGTGGTCTCCAGGATAGAGACGTTTAGTAAGGTTCGTTTCGCACTAAAGTAATGTGTATTTATTAACTTATTGGCACTAAGTTTTAGAAGGTTAACATCGCGTCTGTCTTAATAGGCACAAGTGTTTGATGACATTGACATGGTGTTAATACATATAGTAGATACAAGATAATGGTCTACCTTTCAAGGAAGTAATAAATTCTTGAACATAAGGGCCTTGTGATATTCTTGTAGTATGTACACACGGACCCCTTGAAGGCCAACTGACGTTAACTTTTTCTTTTTTCATTAATTAATATATAATTAATCCACGGGGGTAGTTGATATTGCAATTAACTTACAACGTTTTAACTCTTTTACTGTGGATAGAGTTTGGTCCAGACATTTTGTGTGTAGGTATTTTTTTTTTCGTTTCTATTTTGTATTTGACATGCACATCACAACCTAAAACGGTCTACTGTAAGAGATTATTTCATCTTTTTTTCCTTTTGCAAAATTTTCTTCAGTAAAATCAAATAGTTTCTGGATATTAAGCAGTTAGCAGTGGGTTTACCCTGACTTTGGTCGCTGCTCAAGTTTTGTTCACGCACACATGTTGTAAGCTTGTTCTTATGTATATTGTTAAATATTAATTACAGCTCTATCTGGGAAAATTTGCAATGGTCATCCACGACAACGACCAAATTTCTGTTCGAACAACAGAAATCAACTTTGCAGGTTGTCCGCTGGATGACCAGTTGTTTGCATAAGATTCAGATTGTAACTGAATACCCCCAAACAGTTGGAAATCAAAAATATTAAATTGGTAGCACCCTCCATTACCTTGGGTGTAACGGGAAGAAAAAGATAGCGTTAGGCCTACGATCCACAGGACGGGGAGCTTTAATGGCTCGAAGCTGGTGTTCTATTCACCAAACTTCTGCATGTGTCCTACAGTGTATATGTTGGTCATTCTCTGTGATTATGCAACATTTTTTTGGGGGGGGGGGGGGGGGACAACCAAATTTTATTAACATTCTGACAACCAAAATGTAAGAATTGGTTGTCCGAGGAACCTTAGTCATTTGAAGAATAATTTTTGGATTTTTTTGCTACTTCCCAAATGCGGAAGTAAGTTTCATTTGTAAGCTTTATTTTGGTCCATGACCAATCTCAATGGGCGTTTATTACCGTAAAATGGTTAGTCCTTCCCACTTGCTTATACAGTATTACATACAAGTATTTTAAATGTTCGGTGGTTGTTTAACAGATCTCTTTTACTTGAACACATGAGAAAACTCAACAAAAACATTTTGAATAATATTTAACGTAAACATCTATACCTGAGAATGGTGTTTGATATTGTGGACTTTGTAATATAACGGGATTTAAGGTTTATAGCTCCATAAATATGTGACACTTATTTATTGATTCCTTGTCCAATCAAAACAATTTGTTGATTATCGATCTTATGGCTTACTTAGCCTAGCCTAGGCTTAGTACTACAGTAGTGTTAACTGAAGCCGTTTTTGGCAAATGGGATTTTTTAGTCACGATGCCAAATGGAGAGTAGTGTCAAAATCTTTGTTGTGGTTACCTGTCGATATTGTAGTACTACCTGTCTTTTGATTGGTTTGATTTCCAATATATTAGGCTAATTAATTATAACGTTGAGCCTTTTTTAGTCATAATTGGTTTCTTAAATTCTTTTGATTGTTAAAATATTGGCTTTTTGCATGTATTTTGCCAAAATTTTGGAGGAAAAGAAATAATGATTTTAAGATTTGAAAATAATGGGAATTGTTTCCAATAGGTTGTCCGTTCCGTATATTTGTTGATTTGTTAATTCATACTCTGGTTTGTTACCAGGAGGATGTAGATATGGCTCACAATTGATTCTTTCCTCTCAAGATTAGTTTTCAAATTGTAAATCTGTCCACGTATCAATATTACTAGAAAGAAACCTTTGCCCATAAAATATCTGAAAAGGAGAATCAAGAGTTAGACCCACAAATGACTTTTCTTCTTCGTCTTCTTCAGGTGGTTAATTAATGAAGGTTAAATTAATGAAGATTAGGAATATGCTCTGCTCTTTTCTGTGCACTGGTTGAAAAAAATTATCCATATTGGACTATAATTTTATTGATTTTGTGCTGAAACATTCCTCTAATCAGGTTCCTGCTCTGTTTTGGTGGAATATGTGTAGAAAGGAAAAATCTTTTGGTTACAAAAATTGACCAAAATTGCTTCTCTGGGGTAGTACAAGACTGAATTTGTATTTTTTTTAATATTTAAGTTACATATAGATGTCAATGGTATTGATTGTTCCACACCGTAAGACATCAGATAAAGAGGTTTTGTTTCATGGGATGCGTAATTAGAACATTGTTATCGTTCTGATACGGACTATGCATAGAACGTATTCACTTAAATGGTTGTAAGAAATAACCATTCCATCAACTTGAAGATGGTAGTTACTTGACAAAGATATGAACGGAGTTCTTCTTTGTTAACGATGTAGGTAGGATTCTCTCAAAAGATCACATCTTCAAAAAACGTAAAAGAAAGCCGTAATGCTACCGCTGTGTGGTACAATGTAGCTCTGACGTGCCACTTTTTTTATTTCCGACGCAAGATGTTTGATCGATACCTTGCAGGCTCTGCGCAAAAAGGCTCACCTGAACTCGGTATGAACAAATGTAAGCGTTTACTGCGTTTTGTCTGGCGCACAACTCCTTCCCTCCCACATTAGTAGAACAGTCCATCACCTTTGAGGCAAGGTTGTTTGCTGCACAGCTCTAGCTCATAAAGGACCAATAGGATAAAGGATAGCATTCTTTTCCTGGTTTGTTATGTTAATCAGGGGCTGTACTGTGCTTGACTGTGTGTGCAGTTAGTAGAAGTAGTGGAAGTTTTGTGCATGCTTGTGGTTTGGCAAGAGCCTAGTGCTTTGTAACCTATGTTG
>KN883459.1:44619-79576 GCA_000934455.1 Apostichopus parvimensis | reverse complement strand
CGGTATGAACAAATGTAAGCGTTTACTGCGTTTTGTCTGGCGCACAACTCCTTCCCTCCCACATTAGTAGAACAGTCCATCACCTTTGAGGCAAGGTTGTTTGCTGCACAGCTCTAGCTCATAAAGGACCAATAGGATAAAGGATAGCATTCTTTTCCTGGTTTGTTATGTTAATCAGGGGCTGTACTGTGCTTGACTGTGTGTGCAGTTAGTAGAAGTAGTGGAAGTTTTGTGCATGCTTGTGGTTTGGCAAGAGCCTAGTGCTTTGTAACCTATGTTGGTGAGCACTGAACAAGGTGCCCACCTGTTTAGTTGTAGTAGTGTGTTAGAAGAAGTAGTACAACTGTGTGCATGGTTGAGTTGCTGACAAATACTTCTATCCTGCGCTTGAAGAGGCCATACTGTTTCTCAGTGTGTCACGTTAATGGTGGAAGAGTTTGCAGATTATTTCTCGTGTGTTATGCAGTCTTGAGATAATTTGTAGTCCGCGTGCAGCGGGGTGATATGTACTGCGTGCGCTTCGGAGGTAAGTACCGACGCAGTAAGTGACGCAGTAATCCTCACTGTACTTCCAAAAGTTACATCTCTTTCGCATGAGCATTAGTTACAACAGTCATTTCGATGTTTTGGTTTATGTGACCTGAATATGATACTTTTGTACCCTTCACCAAATAGCAGCACTTCACAGTGGTGACTATTTTGCAAATACCGTATCAAGCTATTTTCTTGCATTGCATAATGATGATTGTATTTTCACTATAGTGTGGCTGCAACGTAGGGATTATTGTATGAAATAATGCATTAACTATTCATCCAGGGTGCGCGTTATTGCAGTTTGTTACACCAGGCTTCCGCTATCGTAATTACAAACTGAAGCCATTTACATAAGATGCCACACAGGCATTATTTATGTTAAACCTTCCAGTATTGCCTCCTCTCTCTCCCAGTGTGATTTTAATTAGTGAATTTGTCAGTGTGCAAAAATCCATAACTCTCAATTTTTCGGAGATGGCGTAATTTTTTTCCGATAACTTATGGTCAGGCTTGTACGGTACCTTGTTCTAGAGGTAGTACCTTTTAACTTTGTTTCCACGTTAATCATTTTCCGAGCTGATTGAATGTTCAGTGGTATTTGCTTATCTGTTTTATGTATCCCAGGCATTCCACTGAGCCACATTGCTCAGGTTTACATTTTATATTGTGATTAGAGACTACACTTTCAGAGTCATTTCCAACAAATTAAAATAAATTTAGAAAAAGTGATCATATGGCATTGTAAGTTCTCTTGAAGGGATTCTTGTCTAGTGTGACATATTAGGTGATCAAAGAGGATGGAGAGGGATGGGTGGGAGAGGAATTTTGGATTTAACATCTCGGATGAAAGTTTTCTGTAAATTTGTATTGATTTCTGGTTGTATAAAATTTGTATAATACTGTTGGGTCCGTGGTGTAGATTTTTTTTTATTTTTGATGTTTGTGCCTTTCACATACTGACTGTACTCTTCATGGTTAGGGTTAGGTTTCTTATCTACAGTTCTGTTGTGGATCTGTTAGTTGTCAATATAGTTTGTTCAGGATTAAATGTGTTTATTGACCTGACTAATTGTTAAGACATTTAGCATTGTTCCTCCTCTTCTGAATGCAAGCCACAGGAGTCCATTCCTATGTACAGGCCCTGTCTTGAAGAAAATGGGCTGGGAGAGGGGGGGGGGTCAAATGCTAAACAGCTTACCAGACTCTAGGTTTTCAATAGTAGTTCAGCATGGTTCCCACATGGTCGGGTAAAGGAAAGACTTCTTTTGTCGTTCCTGAAAGTCCATGAATTTTGAAGTGCAGTCTGGAAAAGTAAGGAAAACGCGTCATTTGAACATGGCTTGTTTAATATACACGACTTACGTGAGCAAGGGTTTAGAGAATCGTAAGATATACCTAATACCATATATTAATGTATGATGTAAAGTAATCGCTACATTCATGTAATGTTTAGACTTCCTGGCAAATGTCCTCCAGACCGAATCGACGAAACGGATTGGCATACTTTTTGGCTCACTAAAGGTAGCCAACATTTATGTCATCATTAGTGTGCAGACTTCATTGTAAACCCTAAGACGTGTGTTTTGGTCATAAACATGGATATATTCCTTTCAGATGATCAAATAAATGTTATTTCTTAATCCTACTGGATCACCCTCACCCACCAACATCTCCTGGGCTTATATGCTCATTGTCAGCAACTTTTTTATACCAAAATCATCTTGAAGTGACCACATTTTTCATTTGACATTAATGCTTCATTAAGGCGGTAGGACTACGGACATCACACGGTAATTATTCAGAGTAAGAGAAAAATGCCTCGAAACGTTCACAAATTTACATCACCTTTCGGTAAAGGATTATACACGTTTAAATTATGAAAAATAAATATCGGCAAGTAGTGATTGAGGTCAGTGAGTTCTAATAGTGTCACTACCGAGAATTTGCAGAAAAATTGTCAATTTTCTTCGTATAATTCCGCCATCAATTAGCAGTAACTCTGCAAAAAATTAAGAGAGAGTCCCTTCAGTGCTCTTTTGCCAGTGGTCTGTCCAGCTGTTCATCACACGTTCAAACTAGCAAAAATAAAAATAGTAATAATAAAATAATAATGATGACGACGGTAACAATAATAATAAAACGAAAAAAAGGCGAAAGACAGGATCCATGTAGACATCACAAGATACTAATGGAAATTGCTTCAAAAGCTAAAAAGGTGCAAACATTATTGTTTAGTACTGCCAATCAAAGGAAAAGATGAGGGGAAAGCTCCCTTCCCGACCCCCCCCCTCAACATCAAGACAGGGGGTTAGTTTTCCTATCTGTCAGCTTTCACGAACGATTGTTTCATGACTTAACGGTTAAACATACCAAAAAAAAATTGAAATTTGTGATCAGCAGTGTAACGCACGTGAATCTTGTAGATATTCATGACCCATTATGAAGTTGTTGGCTTCCTATTGGTCCGTTAATAAAGTACAGTAAATATTTTCGTGCAAAGAGCTCGAGCTTTTCTAGGTAAAGAATGGAAAGTGAAGTTACAAACTGATTTGAATCCTTGAAAACACGGTCTGCGTCGATAGAACCGTTTGAAAGTTTGAGGCGTTCGGCTAGTCAATTTACAACGAAATTTATACGAAGCAGTAGCGTCAGTTCACCATCATAATTACTTCCCTCCCACGGCTCACAATGGAATGTTCCACCGTCAAACCCGAGCAACGAAGCGACGACGACGTACAGTGTTCGGTACAAATGACAAATTCTCTAGTGTTATTAGTTTCCTCAGTTGTGCTGGCGGTTGTTAATGCTAATGAGCACTGTGTTCTCTGTGTACGTTTTCTGAGTGTGTTCGTTGTCTGCAGCAGTGGAGCCTACGTGAATACAATGGTACTCTGTCTCTCTCTCGCATAGCTTTTCGTACTGTGACCGTGGAAAGGGGTGTCTCATTTTTCTTTGGTAGCTCAGTATTTTACAACAGCATGAAGTGTTCAGACAACGCCTTGTTGCCGTATAGTCACCTTGCCAGTAAAATGTTTTGAGTACATATCTCCGGCTCAGGCAGTGCGCAGAAAAAAAGAAAAAAAAATTAGAACGAAACTGAAAGTAGTACGGAGAAGTGCGTTTCCACAGAAACGGTGACAGCTGTGGTAAGTGAGTCTTTGTTCTGAGAGTTTCTGCATCAGTTTGTGTGTACCCGTACACAGCATACAAAAAAAAGAAAAAAATCCAACCCTTTTTCGTTATTTCCATGACTGATGTGTTACAGAGATCTATAAACGGGGGAGGCATCACAAAAATGATTACAGTAGCTTGTTCGACATTGTACAGTAGCTGTACACAGGATTGTGTACTCTGAGGGAATGTTATATTTTCTGTGTTGCTTTCAAAGTACATTCATATCAAACTACTGTAATTTATGTTTCCAAATTGTAACTTTCTAAGTTATCACGTTTTTTGTTATATGTTTGATCACACTGTCTGTCACCATTCTTAGTTTTGGAAACCGTCATAAGTTCATACCACGTGTGGTTGGGTTGGTGCATCAATTCTTAAAATTGCTTTCAGTTTGATATTAAAATAATCTTGAAAAATTAGATCTGAATAAAGTGCGATTTGTGAAGCTTGGTGGTGGAGATTGGTGAGATGCACAACACCCGTAAATACACCCACTTGTGTTTGGTTGGAAGTTTTATTATGGTATGGAATATTACTCCAATTAGAAACAGACTGGTCTAGTTATTTCTCACCGAATGAAGTTTAATGAGCTACATAGTACTTAATAACGATTCGGTTCAATTCTGAACATTTTACTACCTTATTATTACTAACATGTAAACTGGAAATTGGAAAGTTTGTTTAAAATTCTCTCTCATGGTTTTTATATGAAAATTGAGTAGTCAAGCTAATGATGTACAACGTTCCGATGGGATTTTATTAGAAAAATACAAATTCAGTGAAATCTATTAAACAAAAGGGTGCTTTCACGTAGAGTTTGAAAGGGCAAGTATTGGTCACCCAGGGCAAAGTTTGAACTGTCCGTTGTTCAAAGACTAAATTTCTGTTCGGACAACCGAAATCAGCTTTGGTGATGTCTGGCTGATAGCTAGTAGTTTACATCAAGTTCAGATTGCATTGTAAACTCAATACCCCCCAGATAGGTAAAATGATAAATTGATGTCAACCTCTGTCACTTTGGAGATCCCCTAACAAAACAAAAGTAGTGATACAGAAGGCCTACGATCCACCCACACCCACCGGAATGGGAGTTTTACTGGTCCAAAGCTGGTGTTTTGTTCTACTTTTAACCAAACCTTCTGTGTATACAACTCTCCTACAGTGTACATTTTGGTCATTCTTTGTTATTTTGTTATATTTGTTTGCCAACCAAATCTGCTGTTCGGACAGCCGAAAAGTAAGATCAGGCTGTACCGTTTGACAACCAGAAAAAGATCCTTTTTCTGAATTATTGCAGCTGATTTTTAGAATCAGCACTGTACTGCCTTTATACGCAAGTACAAATACCTCAGGCCTCAAAATTTGGGCTATTTGAAGGCCAATTGTCAGTGGATATCGCCATTTTAGGCATTTTTCTGCCAGTACATTAACACGTGATAAGTCGGTTAGCAGTCATCAGTTATAGAATCTGCATGTTTCCATACGTAGACATAAGCCCGGTATTACTGCTTATTATGAGCAAATATTATAAGGCTGCTATAAACCTGCCCAGTTTATAATCAACTTGTAACTCAGGTAAATGCCTGTGAGAATTTGATTTTAGCTAGATGATTTTGAAAGTACTGCCATGCACTTTCTAGCTAGTGGCTAATAAATATTCAACATCCCCATAAAAGGAAAGACCCATATGACGAAATATTATTTTGGCATAATTAAGTCATTACATTGGACACACCCGAATCATAATTGGACGGATCTAAGAAACATTACATTTTTAATTTGTTGAATGTGGTATGGTTTTACTTTTCTTTCTTCAACTGTCACTGTTGTGACTATTTTTAATGAGAAAGTACCAGATCGAGGGGGGTCCACTCGTAGAGTTCCAAGTTGCTGTTTATTTTCTGTTGCTGTTGCTTCTAGACTGGTTTTAAAAGAAACATCGCAAAAATACAAAGGCTTTTCCTGATAACATTCTTTATGTTGCAGATGCAGCACAGTACTTAGAAATCTGCTGTCAACTTGTAACTTTAGTGAAAGAAAACATTTTCTGTATGTTGATAGTAAACTGAAAGCTCTGCTGTACGATCATTATTTTAATGTAAAGGCATCGTTTTTGGCCTCGATTAAATGTAAAGTTAGTAGTGTTCATGAAATGTTGGAGAACTTTCGGGCAGGAAAACGCTGTGTCAATTTGTGTGCTTTCTTATGATTAATTAACCTTATAGTCTAAATAGCAAAATTATTAGAGGTGTCAGTAGTCGACTAAATATCGTAAGAAAAGCATTGGGATAGAGCAAAGAATTTGTTTGTTACTATGGAGCACACACCTTAGGATAGCAATTCCTGAGTGAATGCGCATCTCTTAGGGCGTAGATAAATTCATTGGTTTGTCCGCTGAATACGAACATTTGGAAAATTCTAATAAATTAGTCGATTGACTTCTGTGAGTCATTGAAACATTAATGCTAAGCAATGTCGTGATTTCATATCGTGGACGATCCTGAAGTTGTGAAAGAATCGGCTCGTACAGTTTTCCTGACTATTTCATAGCACATCAGCAGCACTCGTAGAAGCACTTCGTTTCTCTGGTGCCGAAGAGCTCTGCTCCTTTCATTCCAGCATCTGTTTATACGAAATTGCAGTGTGTGGTCAGCTGCATTCCCGTCGTTGTGCCCCGTTTGCAACGGTTCCTTGTTTGCATAATTTAGCTTCGACAGATTCACGCCTAGTCTTTCCTGTGCAGGATGTGGAATGGTTTTTCAAATGTTTAGACTGCCGCAGTGTCGTGGAGTGCAGTGCTTACAGTCTTGTAGTACATATACAGTAAGCTGTGACGCTGGCGTAACAATTCTACCAAGATTGCATAATTTTCAAGGCTGTGTTTAAATCTGCGTACTGCAGAAGACGAAAATAAACAAGAACGTCTTTTGGCAGTTAATAATGCGCTTAAGTTTCCGGATTGGTAGTTATTGTTTTCAGAACTCAAATGGTAAATTAAAATTAGGATTGCAGTCGCCCCAATCAGAATTTTCTGTGTCCTTGTACAGAAGTTGTTTTAAATTGCAGCATTTGATTAATTTGTAAATGTTATACTGTTTAATTATTCAAAACCTGCATTAAGAATGCAGTTTGTTAAACTTGAAATTTTGTTTTCATTTCAACAATATAAAGATGAATTTTAATCTTTCATATAAATAGTATTTTGCATGACTAAACTGATCATGCGAGGTGTTTCGGCAACAACATTTTTGGAATTTAAACTCCTTAATTCTTCACCATCTTGCTAAAATTTTATCACTTATTTTGTGGATGTAGCTGGTAGATGCATTAGTTCAATGAATTACCAGTTTTAGTAATACTTGGGAAATTTGAAAAAATTTTGGGGTCATTCTGGAATAACTGCCGTATGTTTGAAACGTACAGTAGACCTTACTTTTAGCAAGTTCATGAACTCTGTGTAAAAAGTGTACAAGAATACCCAACTAACAATTCCTATATCAGCAAAAAATCCTCTCTAACTGATGAGTTTTCCAACCATTTTCCATCAAGTTCATATCACAAAATGAACTTGGTTCCAAATTTGATTTCATTTGTAAAATACAAACTTTCCTGCCTTCACGTGAATCCTTCAAGCTGAGAACCTGTTTTCCCACTTTCTTGGATTCGTTTCACTGACGTTTCTTTGGTGTGTGGCAAATATTGAGTTCACTCGTGGGTTTTCGTTCTGTGACTATCCTTACTATTGTTTTCGCTAGAATACAGCAAAGAAAACTGCAAGTAGCCATTTATCAAAATTGATGTATGTTAAATACGCTTCCTTGAGACTGGAAAAACATTCTTTTATTTAGTCCCCTTTCTGTCAGCCAAGTAACATTTTGAATTCATTGTGATGCGCGGATCCTGACTTGTGGCGCACCAAGTTCTGCGTTAGATCTGAAATTCTATGATGTGCATACATGGTAGTTACGATGATCAGGCGTGGCCGTGATTCACTCAGCCAATGCATCGTATACAACCATGTGTGTTTCTTTTCCTGCAAACAGTTCACGCCTTATCTGATAACGTACATGCTACACGAGAGAGCTGTGTTGTTTGCAATGCAATCAGTTGTTAAGGGTAGGATTGGACTGCACCATTAGATTGCGGGGAGGAATATTGTCTACCGTCATTTCCTGGGATTGAAACTAAGTTGGACATGTGCCAGTCGTTAGCTGTCAGCTGTTAAATTTGAGCACTCTCGGAAGGAGACTTGAGTTCAGGATAATTACCAAATGGTAAACGGGAGGTTGTTACTTTTGAAATACTGGAAGATTGTTAGATTTCACTACGAGTATTTTTATTTCTCATAGCACGTCCTGCAGTTAACATCGCAGTGAGGAGTATATTAGCAAGTCATATTTAGTTTGCATGCAGATTTAAATAAGGCATCCGTAAGGTAGATGTTGCCGTTCAAAATTCAAACGTTACTGAGCTGCAATATTCTACAATTGTGTTGATTCAGACATTCCAAGAGTTTCTCTTTTAGGGTTTTTAATTTCATTTTTTAGACAAATTATCGTAACTTTAGTCCAGTCCCGTAAATATATGTGGAAAACTGCACGGTAAATAGCGGTTGATTGATGGTAAGCAGATATGTTGACATGATCTTCACATGCAACCGCTATCAAACAGCATGGAAATGAACTAGGTATACAGCATTCTCATGCAAGCCTATTTCTGAGCTGAGTACTTTCAGAATTTCCATAAAATGTTTCTTTTTCTCTTTCTTATTTTTCACCTCAGAATGAAGACCATTGCAAAGATAGAGTTCTTGTATACCTTCAGTAGGCAGCTGGGGATATTTTACCCTTTGTGTAAGTATCAGTTTGACATCATGAATGATTCCAAGAATCAGCTTTATCTCAGCTTAATTAACCGTACTGTCACTCTCCAAGCCATGTGCTGATTTGATTGACAGTTTCAGAAGTAAAATGGCATTTGGAAAGAATGTCAACCACCAAAATTTGTGACTATTTGAATTTCACAATTTTAGCTTCTTGGTAAAAAAAAGGTGCTTCAAAAATCCACTGGCTGGATCAAATTCCCACTGGCATATTCCTAGTAACATAGGCAGTCAAATATGATTTTCTGATAATAAGCGTTTAATATGGGGCTTTTGTTGGGTACGGAAATTATTGTGATAATCCGACTGCCGATTATTAATGTGTGTCGATGTTCTTAACGTCTACTGGCCAAAAAATGCAAGAGATCTTTCTCTTTCCTACTGACAAACGGAGAAATACACTGGCAGTTATTTAGCCCGTAAGTATGTCCTGCATATCGAGGCCTGCTCTAGGCTGAGGTTCAAAAGATAGTTTCCAGTTTACCAATTCTAGTTGTTTCATAATCTTACTTAAATTGTCTTTTCCCGTTGTGTACCTCTCATTGTAACAGAGCAGATTGCTCAAAATTCCAGTGCACTGCCGTAAGAAAATGGGGAAGGCAAAAATGTCTACATGACAAATTTTTAAAGTGTGTGTACATATATTGAACAGTGTTGAGCATTTCAGAAAAGAGCTTGCAAGGCTGTTTGAGACCTGTTTTTGCGAAGGATATTATGTGATCTGTATATAAATGAAAGTTATATGATAAATTAAACTGTAAGCAGAATATCTTTAACTTTTCTAAGTCATTATTCTCTTACTCCCAATGGATGTAAAGAGATTCATACATGTGGTGTTATGTTAGGGACACCTTCATGGTACTGTACTGGAACGGAGAGTGTCATTGTTCCGGTGCGTAAAGTGAGGAGTCGGTGACGTGCAACGAAATATCAACGGTGACTGTACAGCTTGTGAAACATTGTGATTAATCGTGAACATCGTTAGCGTAATTTAATTTAAGTTTTCACTTTCCTAGTCTCACCAAGTTGATTAAACTTCATGCATAGGTTACTAGTGCCTGGTCAAATCTGTAGATTATATATACAAGACATGATCATTTCCCAAATGATGCTAGACAGTTGTCTTAGATCTGCGTATTTTGATGCCTTTTGATCCTCTTGAGAATTTGCTTTCGATTTCGTTTGACCATTTGACCATTTAATGATGAGTACGTAATGATATTCAACATTGACCTTGTCATGCACCTAATGACCACCACGTAATATAAACCAGGGCCCGGCCCGCCCTGCCCTGCCCTTTCAAACAATTTTCAACTCCCAGCTCCTCTTTCATCCACCCTTGTACTTCCATACTCAACAACTGTGTATGAGCTCCATGCTTTGACCTTGCAGCGATTCTTAGAACCAACTCTTCAAAAATACCCATACCTACAGTGTGCATATCTCTCGCTAAATTCCACAGTTCACTACTGCATGCACATGGCCTGTTCGAACTTTGGAGTTTCAACTACACATGCGCAAACCCCAAAGGCTGATCCAACATTTAACCTGAGCTCTTTGCAGTGTTTGCAAACAACCATCTCCACAAAAATTACCTGTAGTAGGCCTATGCAAACAACTTTTTACGCAGTGTCAAACGTTGCACCAAGAAATTGACTGAAACACGTGGTAAAGGGACTGCAATAAAGTTTGCAAGAAAGAAACTACTGTGGTATTTGCACATCTTACAGAAGCAAATTTTCTCAAGGCAGAGAGAAAAAACATACTGTGAGATAAAAAATCCTATTCAGTATCAGAGATGTTAGCTTCCCATAAACTTCATAGATTGTCTCAACTCATCATTTACGGATCAAAACAGTGATTCAAAATATTACTGATAGTCTCAGAAACAATTTAAGTTCATCTTCGTACATGAGCGCTTGTTTTCAAAACGTACCTGCAATATGTGACAACAGGCCTAACGTTATGATAGTTGAGTACACACATATGATAGCCTATACCACAAACTTCGCTATCTCTACACGGGAAAGTAACATAACAAGTAGTTGCATATTTTGTGTTCATTGAGCACTACAGATGCAAGAAATGTCTGTAAACAATGGGTAAGGGATTATTAGCCAATCAAATCATATGAAATTTGGAAAAGCATCATTGACTATTTGTAGCATTAAAATCTCTGTGATCCTGTAAATAGGCAAGTTACCTTAAAGCAGCATTTTGCGTTTTGTCGCCGTTTTCCACTTTTTTGACAAGTCCATCGAGTTTTTTACATATATCAATCTCAAAACAACAAACTAAGATATTAGCCAAGTTTTTTCCCTGCCAAAAGCGTTAATTGGCGAGTAATTAAGGACATTTGCAGATAATGAGAAAAGTGTCCACCGACAAATTCCACATTTTATATTAATCGCATACAGTTCCCCCAACCCACTAGTTTGAATCCAACCAATCAGAGATGCAAGTTTAGTTATGAGCCGTTGCTAAAAATAGATTCAAACGTCGAGTTGGTAACTTGGTACAACCAGCGAGCTTCACTCTAACAGCTCCCTGGTACAACTTCTATAGACAATCGACTCAAATCAAGCATGGTGTTGTATTACGTATTGGCGAGGTTTATTTGAATCCCTACGGAAAATATCTTCGAGAAAAACAAAGTTGTTAGTTGTAAATTTTCGACTTTTATGCCACCATTTGAAGTAAGATTTGAATAGATAAGCTAGTTATGTATGTCGTTATGGCATCGTGGAAGCAGTGAGGTTGAGAAAAACCATAGAAATGATGCAAAATGCTGCTTTAAGTTTAAATATCAGTTCCACTTGGTGCATGTTGCAGACTGTCAAATCATGAAACAGCCAGTTTCGGTAGTTATTATAAAATTTCAGAGTGAAGTGAGTTTAAGCACTCAAGGTTAGTTTTGGGTAATTGTTTGTGAAAGTTCAGGCATTTCTTGGAAAGGATACCCGGATGTTTGTGAACAAGGTAACCAGTGTTTCTTCCACTGACTATTGTAGTATTTATAGTATTATGTGTTGAAATGACTGTTTTGTTTTTGAGGAACAACAATACAAACTTTGCCCATTGACCAGTACTAGTAAACATTGACAACCACAATGTATGCTCACATTTACTTCAGCTCCAATTGATGGTTAACAGGTCTTCTGTATCCTCCTCCTCACATAGCTCTCAAGTTTCATGTTATTGTATTCCACCATACTGCCATACATATAGCACTGGGAAGTTTAACCTCATCAAGCACTGTCCTGTCAGGTGGGCTTGGCTTGTGGGGGAGGACTGCATGCCATTTGTTATGAGTCAGATCTGTTTTTTAATGGTTTGCAACCTTCAAGGGTAATTTAGGTAGTTGAGAGATGTTTTGCTTTCATTTCCTGCGATATAGGAAAGCATTAAGTCTGACGTGCACAAAAATCCATACCTGCGGATAACATGTTTCAGCATGGATTTAAGCAGCGTTTCATACTTTCATAGTATTATACCTTACTGGTAGTCAGTATAGGCCCCAAATTATAGCACGTTATAATTGCTAGAAGTTGTCAAAAAGTACTTTCCTGGAGGTCTTTACTCTGCAAATTGATCTCAGACATTTTTAAGGAACACACGAGATGACTGAATGTGCCAGTGAGGAAAATTTCCTTGAAGTTGTAATAAAAACAGTCTAAGAAGTTTGACCAAAGGTGACCATATTGGAAAACCTAGCTTATATGGGGCCAATGCAGCATACCTTTAATTTATATACATGTATGAAGGGTACAGCCTTGAAGCTGTAATCCTTGCTTGATTTTTCACAAACAATGTCTGCCAGTAGCCAAGATTTTTTTGTCTAATTTTCGTGAAGTGGACAAGAAACCACCTCTGGTACACAGGGGAAGTTTAGACGGAAAGTCACTCTGCTGGCCTGAACTCAAAAAGTACAGGAATAAAAATTAAGGGAAGTTTGAAAACCTCTCTTAACCAAACTTTCCTAAACATTTCAGGTATTCATTTTTGCTGATATGAGGATAACTCTGTTACATACAGAACACACATTAGATTCTACACGTGAAGGTGATTTTGCTTTTTTCTCTGTTCGAAATTATGGATAGGTTATCCAGTTGCTAAAGTCATGTAAAATTTGATCAAGAGACGTCGTCACAGCCTCACAGGTCTATAATGCAAAGTATTCTCATACGTTACTATTGCAGGACATGATGAACCGTCTGGTACCCGCAGGGTTTTCATTGTTGATTAGTGAGTTAAGGCAAGGCTGGTGTTTAATTAGTCCCCAGGGAAGGAGGAAGGAACTTGCATTTTTGATTTTGAACGTTTGTTCACCAAACAGAGACATGCTCTGCCTCAATCCCCATCTCGCGAGTTTTGCTGCTGTGATCCGACTATAGTGTGTTCAGTTTTGAATGAATCCATTGATAGGATTTATGGTAATCACCACTTTGCCAACAACAAAAGTGCAATCAGTCCAAGTTAATTGGAAGTTAAAAAGTTAGTTTTTATTTGAAAGGTATCAAAGATACATTCACTTGATACCTGTGGGAATGTTTACCAGTACATGCTGATTGGGTTGGTTACAATATATGCTTCTACAATTTTTTGGCTGGTTGCAACTTGCAATATTTATTTTTCTTTCAAACCATTTGTGATATTTCTACTGGCTGCACTAAAAGTTATCAAAACAATAAGTGAAAATTTCTTCAAAAGCGAGTGCCAAACATGAAAAAAAAATATTGTGATTGAAAATAATGCAGAAAAATATCTGTTTACATAAAGTGAACTATGTGTTGTGCCATATTTAGTGACATGTTATTTGCGGCAGTGTCTCACTTAACCCGTTCATAAATCACTATTTAGTTTTTGTAATCAAAATGTCTTCAAGTATTAGAAATGTTAAGATTAATGAACAAGGTTTATTTAAGATTCCACAAAATCACATGTTGTCAAAGATAATTACTAATTAATGTACTTCATTCACATATAAAAAGAGAGAACGCCTGGTAACATTTAACTGTGTGCTGTGGGTTTCTCACTGACAATTGCATACTACTACCAGCTGCCTACTGTATGTACACAACAAAGTTTTGCAAAGTTTCAGACATAGCCTTACTCCCTCCACACAGTAGTTCAAACAAGTTTTTACCCCTTTGCTTGGCCTCATTGTGTACGCTACAAGTGTGCACAGAGATTGCAGTAGCTGTTGTGGGATTTGAGCACTCCTGTTGACCTTGGGGTTACAGAAGTCAATCAGCTGCTGGAGTCTGATTGGTCCGTTGCTCCGAAAGAATGCTGAGTAAGCTTGACTAGGAACTGTAAGCTCAGGACAGACAGGACGGTATCATTACGGCAATAGGGGTTGCTAAACTACACGGATGGTTAGAAAAGTTTTACGTAATGGGCAAAAGGCGACACATTTTGGGATACGTTTGGAACTACTTTACGTAACAGAAACGCTTTAATTTTTGGGATGGTCTGGAAAAGTGTTGTACAAAAATATCACTTACGATTCCACAAAGCGGGATTGCGGTACATGCAGATAAAGGTTGAGTTAGCGTGCACTCAAATGTTGTTTGGTGATGCTATTGTGAATCAAAGTAAATTTGAGCAAAGTACTTTAATGTCAAGACTTGTAAAATAGTGATAAGTACAGAAGTCAAAATATTCTTGCCGGACATTTAGACGAAACATCAATATTTTTCACACCAATGCTGCTTAAATAATCATCACTGTATCTCAAAATGTACTAGTGTTTCATGATTTATTGCAATGGAAACGTGATGCCTGGTGTTAATAATAATATCCTCTTTAATTAAGCAGGCAATAGATATGTCTTAGTATTCTGTGTTACAGAGTTAAAAAGGAAATTAGGCGAGTTTACTGTTCTTTGTGGACACAGTGTTGTCATTTTGGTGAAGGCGAAGTTGGAAACGGATAAGGTACGCAACTTCTTCAAGTGGTGTATTCGGGGGAGGGGAGGGGTGTGGTTGAGGGTAAAGCCAAACAGTTCTTTGAGAAAAAGTCTGGGTGTCTAAATTCAGCGCTCTCGGTATATATGGCAATACTAAACTTGATTAACAATTTTTTCTGTCAAAACAAGTATTTGTGAGATTCCTTTAAAATGTCAGTAAACAGAAATTAATGCCGATGGATGACAATGTACGCTTAGAGCACTTAATATATATATTTATGAATGACACTCCTATTACCTGTTAGACAAATAGCCTGCAGTACATAGTTACTTGTCTTGTCCATTAATGTAAGATCAAAGTTGTATATATAATTCGGGTGCAGCTAAACAGAAGTTTCTTCTTCATTTACAAACTGCATTTGTCACACGCAATAAGTTTGGAAAATGGTCACCGTACAGTGGCATTATTTAAAAAAAAAATGAAAATATTTATAGCAAGCATATTCAAAATCTTCCACTTTGCATTCTACATCAATTGGCAGAGAATCAGACAATTTCAAGAATGTGCCATTATTCAGCTCTCCTTAGAGCGTCCTTCTAGAGAATTTGCTTTTGATTTCGTTTGACCATTTAATGATGACTACGTAATGATATTAAACATTGACCTCATAATGCACCTAGTAATGACCACCACGTAATATATATAACAATGATACCTGTTAGACAAATGGCCTGCAGTACATAGTTACTTGTCTTGTCCATTAATGTAAGATCAAAGTTGTATATATAATTCAGGTCAGGCCTACTGGCTAAGTAAATGAAATTCCAACTTGCAATTTCCTTGAATTAATACAAAGGCAAAGCAACTTTTGCACTTGCGGAAACATGCAAGCGCTTGTTTTTGTCCCCTACCCAGTTGGCAAATGACGTAATGGTATTTAGTCATTAAATAGCCTTAATTTCGAGGCCTGTACGTTTAAGTTATACTGTGCATTATTGCACTTGATTTTAAAAGTCAAGTATAAATTTGGAAGTGCTGTTCACGTCTCCTATCTTTGGGCTAGGGATGGAGAAGCTAATAATCTGTTCCGCTGTGTCCTCTTTCATGTGTCATTTTGTACGTCAGCTTCAACTTTCTTTATACTCCTTTACCAGTTTACCCTCCCCTTGGTAGTGTTTCCTCTCTGAATACTATCGCTTACTATACGTAGGACTTCATCAACTCTTCACATGCAGTGAACTTTAAGGCATCTTCACAGTTAAAATGACGGTTTGGTTACTATTCACATGGTTCACATGCTGTCTGGAAAAGAAGGGCAAAAGACAGACTATTTGCTTGGTCTTCGGAGACTTTAATTTTTGGTTTTCGATGATTTTGCAAGAGTTTTAACTAGTCTTTCTGTTGGTAGGCTAACATTAGGTCCTCATTAGTGTGTAGATTTCATAGTAAACCAAACAATGTGTTTTGGTCAGGGAAAAAATTCTGCAATTTAATTTGTTCAAAAGTGTGGGAACCACGTTTTCAAAACAAATATCAGCACGTAGCCTATATAGAATAATCCTGATCTAACATCCGGCCATGCTTATGTTGATTATTCCATAGTGGTAACGTGCATGTTTGTTTCCCTAGTCAAGTACAAGTTTACCAAATGCCGTTCACAAAATATACAGCGTGTGTATGTTTAATGACACTACTACAAAGCAACCTTCTAAGGACAGTTAAACAAACTCTACTATAATGTACAGACAACAAGACTGGCAAACCATACTTTTTTATATAGGTATAAACTTGAATGTCTAGATTTTTGCACCGGACAATCTTTGGAGTAAGTTCTGCTATATCACACCACACTGTCATGTAGATACAAGTATACAGGTTTAACAGTTTAGCTGAAATTGCATTTGTCATTATGGGTACGGTAAGGCTAAGTATGAGCTAATTATTGGTGCTATCGGGCAACCGGTGCTCATACAGGCACATGCTACCGCAAGAAAGGGCGTAACCTAACGAGAAAACACATGTGACAAACAGTAATTTTCAAGGATACTTTAAAGTGCAGTGCTATTAGTATGTGAGAAAAGAGTGACAAAGGAAGCCAAGGTTCTGACTCAGAAACCCTCTCTCAAATTAAAAACAGGTGAAAACGGTTGGATGAATATATGCCAGCCGGAAAACTTGTCGTGAATGTTGAAAAGGTTAGATTTGGAATGAAGAGGGTAGTGACCTCAAAAGGGTAATTGGGTGGCGCAGTGCGTGAATGTTACCAGTTGTTATAAGCTCCTGTAGGTGGATAGGGGTGCATACCCAATAGGAGACAAGTAAGTTTTGGGATTTATTGGTGACAATTAATGATTTGATGCACTTTGTAATGTTCCAGTACTGGAGTGGTTATTGTGTTTGAGAGGATGAGCAGAATGGAATTTGCAGTTCTTGAAATGAATATAAACCAAATAAAACCAAATTATCTTTCATTTCTTTCAGGAAAAACAATTGTTTTGTAAGACTTGTGTCAACATCCCATGAATTTGAACTTAGGCCTTCTTACTTTACATCATGTGGTAAAACACTAAAGCAATTTGCAAAAATTGTAACAAGTCTGCACTTGAAAACATAAAGCTACTTATTGAAGAGGATTTGCTTTAATAGAAACTGCTGAAGTTGTATGTCTTTTCATTGCAAAAACCTTTTTTGTTTGAATTTGCTTGTAAAGCAGTTGTTTAAGAAAATGGAATGACTTTCGATTAGTTGCCACATTTCATTTAGTTAGTGACTGCTTTATAGAACGGTCTGCATTTAAGTAGATGTCTCTGTAGTTAAATCTATATTAAACTATGGTTCGATCAATTGTAGAACTTGTTAAAACCTCTGAAAGAAAGTCAAAACAAAGAACAGCACTATGCCTTAGACCAACCAGCAAATGGAATCTATGCGGTCATAATGATGATGACATGCGTGTTTGCGTGTACAGTAATTGACCACTGGCTTGTATTATATGATGTTTACTTTGCTTGTTTCTTCCCTGTCTTCACTCTGTAGACTTATTTACAGTACTTTTCTCTACAAGGACCGTATTGCTTTCTGTGGAGGTCAAAGGTCATTACAATAACAATAGGCTGGTCAATTGCCCGTGCAATGAAAATAGTAGCAATAACAGTGATCGAAGTTCCAACTAAGAACATTTTCTACAAAGAATACCTGGTATGCTAAAATACTGTCAGACAGTTGTATGTGGACTGTTAACCAATCAAATCGTCAGAAAATATCTGTTAGAGAGAGGGCAAAAGTTCTGTAATATGGTTAGCCATGTTAACAACCCTACGGCAATTAAATGAGCGCTGCTGCATTATTGCTGCTGTTTATGAAACATAAAAGTGCTTACTTCAAATATTATAAATGCTCATGCTGAAATAATCTTTATTATTGAACAATTCTAAGACTGGAAACACTTTACTTTCATCAAACCATGCCAAAATGTTTATCAAGTTTGCCCAGTCAGTTTTTTTAACCACTTGTCCCCCAGACGACCTGAAATTGATCAAAATGCTGTGGTTTTGGAAGATCAGTCGATCATTAACGATTCGCCCTGGTACTGATCGCTGTTAAGATAAAGAAAAGGAAAACTGGGTTATCCCTCGGACTACTTCAGTGATAGTCTTAGTTGTCTGAAAAGGAATATGGGATAAACATCAGTTCCTGGTTAAGTGTACAATGGATCTGGATTACAAAGTGTGTCACTGAAGAATGTAAAGTTAAACCTTAATGGGAAAATTTAACATATTTAATGTTATTTCAAATTATTTCCTTAAACTATCCAACCTTGTTTTGAACTGCATTTTCTGGATTCGTCTGTGTCAGTGTTTGTAATTCTCTATCTTATGTCTGTTCTTCTTGCAGATCACGCAAATAGGTTATCCTGAAAGATTGGAAACACATGGAGGTGGCAAAGATGACTAAACACATCGACTATCAGAGGATGGATATTGCAAAACGAGTAGCAGAAACCCTTACAAATGTAGACGTTCCAACTTTCAAGGGACATGACAAAAAAGAAGCTGAGAGTCTGAAACAAGAAATAGCAGATATGAGAGAAAAGTCACCGCTGCTGGATACAGATGGCTCACATCATCATAGTGTCTCCGGAGATACGAACAATAAACATGAAAGCAAAGAAAGTCTCTCTGCAGGCTTTCCTCCTAGCAGTGTACCTCGTTCAGATGAGTCAAATGTACCGGTACTACAAGACGGGGAAGTTGTTGGACCTACTGTGCCTTTACAAACTATTGATGATCCATCACATCAGACTATACTTGAAAATACTAAAAACAGTTTAAATGCCTTAAATGATTCATGTGCAGACATTTCTGATGGAACATCGATCAGGGATGCAGTAATTCCTTCTCCAAAGTCTTCCATAGATGACGACAAAGTAGTCGTAAGAACTAAAGGTTCTGATGATCTAGATAATGTTACCGATGTGACTGAAAGCGTGAAAGAGGTTTCGATTGCGACCGATGTCAAATGCGCAGCAAAAGAAGAGCTTCCTGAACAAACTATTCAGGAACGGGAAGGAACGTCGAACAATGTTCCAGTTGTTTTGAAGAAGAAACCAAAGAAGTTGGAATCCATTCTTTCTAATTTGAAATCAAAGAGTCTATTGTCTCAAAGCTCTCCTGTTCGTGAGGAAGTTGTGAACGTTCCTGACGATGAGGAGGAGGATGAACCCATCCCGGAGTTGCCTCCTGGAACAATCATTGTTACGCCAACCGATGTAGACGTTAAAAAGATAGCAGTTCGCAGGAAAAAACATCGCAAAGTAAGGAAGCATGACTTGCCTTTGAATAAGGTCAAGTTAGAAGGCATGATAAATGCTGCAACAGACATTAAAGATTTGTGTGGTGTCACTGACGGCATCATTGACTTAGCAACAGTCGAAGAACTACAGCATACCAATGAAAGCAAGACAGCAGGATATACTGAATTGGCCAGTCAGAACAGTGCTGGAAATAATAACTCTAATAATCTGCAACCAGTCCAAATCAACCACGGGGGAACCTCTCAGAGTTTGATTCAAAGTGGGTCTGGAGTCACGACTAACCAGCCGGTGATGATTGGAATAGCACAGGTAATTATTCTAATCACACAACTTTGTCTCCTAAAACTAATACTACTCTCCCTGTGTACAAAAACTGCAGTACACTGTTGCACTTGTACAGCAATTAATCCATTTTGCATAGCAGTTTGCGATGCGATGCCGATTAAAGTTCTCCCTGTGTTACACATTCTATCCTGGCAACCTACACTCTTGTTTATTAGCAAATAGGTTATCTACTGTTTCATATTAAAGGATGTAAGTGCAGCCAAAATTTGTGTTGATATGTCACAGTCCATCAAAAAGAAGAAAAAAGATAATATATGTAACTTTTGTATCTATTTCAATTGTTATTTTATTCACCTTTAAAACATATTTTTTATGTCTAGGATGCACCTTCAGGGCAGATGGATAATGAGATCTGCTGCTCAATACAGCATAAATGTGTATGTGACTAGTCAAGTTTTTGTTGCAAAGTTTCATAGTTTCTATGACCCAGCCATTGATGTTTATTCCATTGTTTCAATATTTTGCATAGCTTCTACATCATTGAATATTAATAAACTGTTTGTTTATTAATTTGCATTTTCTGTTTCCAAATGGATGTTGTCTGTTTCTCTTGAATGGAGGGAGCTTTTAGATGTAGTTTCACATTTCACTCAAAGTTTATTCCTTTTTTTTCCTTCCTCAGAATGGTGCATTGAATCAGTCTACTAACCTTACTATGGTCAACTCCGCCTCCACCCAGCTTCAGCTTCTACAACGTCAACAGTCGTTCCAGCAAGCAGATCAGTTCACCTCCATTCCAATTCAGCAACAGGTATCCACACTTCCTTCTGGACAGAATGTAATATTCCAGAGCCCACAGAATTCAGTAGGAGCACAGATAATCGTCCAAGGTCAACCGGTGCTTATGAATCATGGCATTGGGTCATCACCTTATCAAGTAGCTGTCAATACTGTCAATAGCCAACCAGTGGTCTCTAGTCAACTTCAATCACCAATCCTCACCTCTCATCTTCAACAGTCTAGGATAGGAAACCAACAACAGTATAGCCCCAATGGCATACAAACACCAACAAATCAGATGGTACAACAAACTAGACCTCAGCAACCCTTCTCCCACCAAGTGGGGTCATCTGTCTTCCAGGCAACACCTCAAGCAGGGGCAACACAGTCCAAGTCTCAGCCAATTTTTGTGCTCCAGAGGGGAGATACCCTGAAACTAGATGCCAGTGGTAATTTAGTGGTGGTAGCTAGAGGGGATGTGAAAGTAGATCCCAAGCCAGTAGCAAGTATTAGTCAACAACAGAACATGATAACTCAAGCTGCTCCAGTCCTTCCTCCATTACGACAAATGCCACCAGTGGTTTTGACAGCTGCAACAGTTGGTAACAATGCAGCAGCCAGTCCATCTATTTACTCTAGTCCTGTAATCTCAACAGCAGCCGTGAGCTTGCCGTCATTAAAACCTATTTCACAACTGACAAGAACTGTTTCTCCAGGAATACTATCTGTGTCAGATGTGACTCCTAGGAGCACCCACCACAGCACCTCAACTGTGATTGCTGTAACCAATACTACAGTGAACACAGATGCTTTTGCTACTAAGCAACCTCAACAACAAGGTATTCTAGCACAAGCCTTGAATGCTCCTCAATCGGCATACTTAGATTCCGCATCTGGTCTCCATTTAGCAGCTTCAGGACTCATTCGGCAAACAAACTTGCCAAGCGGTGAAGGACAAGCCCTACTGGCCAAGTTACAACAACCTCAAGTAATGGAAGCCATAACAAATGCTGCCAATAGCATGAAGAACCCAGTCCATGTACCTGGAACTGCCACACAGCTTCCAAAACAAATCAGAATTGTTTACCGTACCTCTCAAGCCAGCCAGTTGAAAAATAGCAGTGGATCAAATGAACCACGGAAAGTTACTTTATTTAGCTGTTCTATTTGCACCAAGATCTTTCTGAGGAAAGAGACATATGACCAGCACTTAGCTACTCACTATGCAGGATTCAGTTGTTCAAAATGTCTCATGAAGTTTGTTTCATCTTCAGTTCTGGCTCAACATCAGAAGGTCTGTACGAAGTCAAATGAAGAGAGTAACGTTCCCTTTAGCTGTGCTCACTGCCAGATGCGTTTCAAGTATACTAGAGAACTTACCCCACATACACAAAGATGTCATCCTGGGAAACCTGTTAAAGCTCTCTTCCACTCCAGTTCTGTGGCCAACAGTAGTCTAAAAGATACCAAAGGTTTGAACAACAAACCAACTCCTACTACGCTGCCTATTGCTTCATCAACGCCAAAGCCGTCGGTGCTGATACCAAGACCAAGCCAAAAACCTTCAGTAACAGAAGCAAAACAGACCATAACCATTAAAATTCCTGAAACACCACCTGTAAAAGAAGAGAAATTGGTTCGTGTGGAGAAAGCAAAGTCTCCACGAACTAAGGACGTTAAAGAAGTAAAAGATGACCTGTGGATCCCCTTGCCAAAGAGCAGAAAACGAAACAAAAAATTAAAAAAGAAGAAACATCCAAAGTATCTGTTTAGTGACACTGTTGAACCTGGTTTTCCAAAGTCAAGGAAAATGAACATATGTGATGAGTGGTATGGCAGCATTCTCATTCACAAAGATCCAGAATGCACAACTTCCAAACTTATTAAAAAACACGGAGAAAGGAAGAAGTCCGGGAAACGTCCGTACCTATGCAAACTTTGTCCGAAAGACTTCTTTTCTGAACATTGCCTATTCGAGCACATCAAGATCCACACAAAGCCGTTTACATGCGGTGAGTGCGGCCTGCGGAATGCACGCAAGGACAACATCATGAAACACATACAGCTTGTTCACCAAGGTCCTAAGTACAAAACCAGAGACAAACGAAGGAAGGAATTCAGAGGTGGTCGGAGCAGAAAGAGGCTAAAACTCTCTGGGGAGAATGAAAGTAATTCAGGTAGCGAGGAAGAAAGCGATGGAGAACACGCCAATGGTGGTGAAAACAACAAAAGCAGCAACGATCCATATGACAGTGAGACAGAGCTCCCCACCATGGTGAAGGAAAGCTCCAGACTCAGTAGACTCAAAAGGAGACATCAAAGTAAAATGAACGGTGAGAACCAAGAGCCGGAAAAGAAAGAAATTGAAGAGGATGCCATCGACCAGATAACAGATCTAACACCAGATTGCAATTCAGGTGGTAAAGTAGATGCAGAGAGTGTTGAAGAGATAGACCTGACAGCTGATGCAGATGGTAAAGTAGACATTCATGATGGTTGTAGTAATGATGATGATAGTAAAGGCGTATCTGAGAATGTAAGTGATGTAAGAACCGATACTGGGAATGCAAAAATGGAAGGGGAGGAAGTTATCACAGTCTCAAATGACTGTGATATGAGTTCAGAGCATGCACCTCCGACCAGTGATGACAGCAAAGGATCTGCTAACACTTCATCTGAAAGAAATGTTGAAGATAACAGTGCAAATGAGTCAATAGTTGTCTGCAAAACTGAGGATGCCCTTCCCAATGATAACAGCAAAGGACCTAAGAGAGCTGACAATGATGTTGAAATGGTGGATGTGTCAGATCAAAACCAGCAGAGTGCTCTTGAAATGAAACAGAATGACTCCACTAGCTCTACCTCCCAACCTGAGACTTCAGAAACTGTCATTGGCACTGAGAGGATGACCGATAACATCACTCAGTCTGCCAAAAGTGATGACATTGATGATGCTATAGAAGCTATAGATGACTGCGAGTTGGAAGCTGAGATGGTGAAGGAAGAGACATCAGGTAAAGCAGTGATTCCACGAGAAGAAACTCCCGAAACTGATGTCATGGATCGGGAGAAATCCGATGAAGATATAGTAGATGTAAAGAATGAAGATTTGCTGCCATCAACAGCATTCACGGTGAGTACCTTATTTTGCAGTGATGAAGGTTTCAGTGGCGATGATAACGATAAGAACGTACATGGGAATAAAGCAGATGAAACAGAGCAGACTGTAAATAAAAACTTAAATCAATCAGATCTTTCAGGGGCATTATTTGAAGATAATGAAGCTGATGACAACACTCTTCCCGTTGAAATGGAAGAGCCAGTTGTGCCTCACATTGTGTCTGTGAGATCTCTTAACCAAGACCAAGAGTCCGAGTTAACAGAAGGTTACAAAGAAGAAGAAGATGAAGAAGAAGAAGAGAATGAAGAAGAAGAAGAAGAGAATGTTCAACCGTCTGCAGAACCTCAACCAAAGCAACCAAACATTGAAAGCAATGAACTGATGGCTCAAATGGCCAATTCTGAAACAGCAGAATCAAGTAAAGACCAAGAAAGTTCAGCTGAATACAAAAACCCAGAAAAGGAACACCTAGTTCCAGTTTTTTCACCGAGTGGAAGCACTGTTCTTGGCTACAGAGAAGGAGTATCGAAAGATGGTAAAGGTGGAGTAACAACTGGACCAACACCACCAATTTCGACAATGCCACCTTTTTCAGGTGGTCACAATCCCTACTTTGTGAATCCATCTAGACAACCATTCCTTTGTCCGCCACCCAAATCGCCTCGAAAACAGGACCAACATCCTTTTTTGAATGGTTTTGCAAGACCTCCACCTGGTGTTTTCCCATCACAAGGACCCCTTTTTATGCATAACCCATACTTGCATCAGCCTCCACCTTACCCAGGCAGTGCATTCATGTCATCAGAAGTAAGGGCGTCACTTTCCAGAGTTTATGGATCTGATCCTAAAAGAAACTTTCCTGGAATGATGGCTGTTGGTAAGGATGCCATGGAAAAACAATCAGAACTGTTTGTGCAAAGCAGATTGCCTTTTATGGCTTCCAGAATGTCTTATCCAGTTCATCCAAACAACCTGAGCCCAAGAGAGGGAGTAGCTGTTGCGCACCTCCCATGGATGATGCCTCCAAGTAGTTTCCATCAAAGAGGACCTCACCCTGACTGGGTTCAACCGCCATCCCAATCACCT
Source organism: Apostichopus parvimensis (assembly GCA_000934455.1). NCBI lineage: Eukaryota > Metazoa > Echinodermata > Holothuroidea > Aspidochirotida > Stichopodidae > Apostichopus > Apostichopus parvimensis. The sequence continues at coordinate 54,989 of KN883459.1, read as the reverse complement.
GCTGCTGCTAGTGCAGCTCTTGATCTTTCCAACTGTTTGAAGTCTCCTCAGGGTGCCAAAGTTGTAAGGAGTGACGAGATAACCAAATCCAAAGAATGCGAGATCATTGCAAGTGGTGATGAGTCACCCTCTGATGAAGTCCCAAAAGAAGCTGATACATCCGAGACATCTACCGTACCTCCAATGCCAAAGCTAATAAGGGGAGATGAGATGGGGAAATACAGAACTGCTAATGGATTCCTTCCACATCCAAAAGGGGATGATCTTAGTGATAAGGGGAATACGCAACCAGTGGATATGCCAAAACAGTGCCACAGAGCTGAACCTCAGAAACCTCATCATCCGCTTAATCAACAGTTACCTTGCATTCCAACTAGTCCCTGTCATTACCCACCTCATCAAAATATTGATGTTCTTCATCCCAGTGCCACAGGTGCATTTCCCCAACAGATGCACCCCCACAGGATTCCTATTCATTATGCACCACCAAATCATCTCCGACCAACTCTTTCTCCTCTTCAGCAAATGCTTTGCCGAGATGGCTCGACCTTCCAAGGACCATTACTGAGAGGACCCTATCCACCGTTTATGCCCAGGCCTAACTCTCCTAGGCGTTCATCTCCTTATAATGGTGGATCGCCTGAGAACCCAGCACAGTTAGGAGGCACCTCAGCAACATCACCAAAGAGGATAAGACGCTCACCTGCTAGGCATCAACGTGATCGGATTTCTCGGAATTCCTCTCACTCATCAACTGATGGAGATGGACCAAAGTCTCCATGGTCAACCACCCCTAAGAGGTCTTCCCGAAGGTCCAGTGCAGACTCCCGTAGCTCGGAATCTGGTAAAACATTCACTTGTCCTATACCTCCATGCAAGAGGTCTTTCAAGAGACCTCACTACTTACAGGAACACATAGCGGGTCACGCACGAGCTGGTGAGATCAACCCAGAGAATCCTTTGGCCTCGGTTTCCAAGAAGATTTACACAACTGTCTCTTCACCTAATGGTGATATGGAAGTGGAAGTTGATCTGGAAAGGCCTTACATCTGTCATATCTGTGGAAAGGGATTCAAAAGGAAGAACAACTTGGCAGATCACGTGCGCACTCATTCGAGACCATACAAATGTGGGGAGTGCTCATACGACACGATTCGCTGGCAGTACTTGGCTGACCACATGAAGAAAGCCCATAACTTTGATGGGGATGAAAAGGAACTGGAGGCATTCTTCAAGCAGTCCGGGAAAAAACTAAAGCCTACCGACGTGATACCGCTATCTGCCTTAACTCCCATTACTGAACGTATCAGAGATGGACAGATCAAAGAATTGTCTTCTCATTATCCGAGGGTGAAAGTCTGGCGTCACTCTAGGGTGTCACATTCAAAACTTTCCAGGTCACGTTCCTTAAAGAAGAAGAAGAAGCACAAAAGAAACAAATCCGACTTGGTAGACTTCTACGGTAAAAGCGATCAAAGCAAACCGAGACTCGATTCGGACATTTCCGACGGTGTCTCCCCGTCAGACAGTGGCTGGAGGCCGATGAGTGAAGACATCGTTGACAATGGAGTAACAGACGTGACATCCAATGGTGTCGAAGGTAGTGCCAGCCTTGCTAGTGATGTTACATGCAACACGAATGAAGATGCCAATGACAACGTATTTAAGGAATCGGAAATGGAAGACACATCTGTGGAAACCACAAGTGATCCCATAGGAAGACGCCTTGTAGAAACTCATCCAACTGTTATTAGATATAAACGGGCAATTCTACCAGAGGGGTCGTCGCATGGAGCAGTTGTCAACAATGGTTCAGAAGATTCAGAATCTGCCTCTCCCCGGGATACAGTAACAGACAGTACTGATGCTGAGGAAATTATTGATGTCACCACTAATCTAAGAGTTAAAGAGGTATCAGATGCCTTGGATAAAATGTCAGTGGTGGATAGGTGTTCATCATTGGAATCAGAAAACCCTGCTGCTAAAAAGACTACCAATGAATCACCACCAGAGGGAGAACTTGATGAGACTGTGACTCTACCAGCAGTGCAAGAGGATGTATCCAGCCACTCTGTACCTGCAGATATAGTGAATAGTGTGCCCACAGTCATCCAGGAAAGTCATCCATGTGCCTCACTACCGTCAGTAGAAAGTCATGGTAGTCCACCTGTTCAGCCATTGGACTGTGAAATACCAGTAACAGTTGAGAAAGAATCCGCTGCAGAAGCAGTTGAATTGAGAGATGAGACAGATATCATGAACAGTGAGAAAGAAGAACATCCTGAATCCGAGAGCCTGGTCCAGTCACCACACAATGAAACTGAATTCCAGAGACTCGTTGAGTCACCGCGTGGTGAAACTGAATCAGAGAGTCTGGTTGAGTCATCACGTGGTGAAGCTGTGGACAAATCCATTGGACTGCCTCTTGGTGAAGTTGTGGATGAATCTTATAAATCATCACATGATGAAGTGATCGATGAACCTGTCGAATCACCACATCATGAAGCTATGGATGAATCTAATGAAGCACCACCCGGTGAAACTAAGGATGAGCCTATTCAATCACCGCATGGTGAAGCTGTGGATGAAACTATCGCATCCCCACATGGTGAAGCTATCGATGAAACTAATGGATCCCCACATGAAGAAGTGGATGAAAATATCAACAATAACTGGCCGATTGAAAAGAAACATCTCAATGCACCGAGTGGAGACAACAACTCTCTGGGATCCTCAGTAATCAGAATGGAACAGGAAAACAGTTCAGCGGTGGCAAAGTCTCCCAAGAAGAGGAAGAAGAAAAAGAAGGGAAAGAGATGGTCACGATCTAAATCTAAAGGCTACAATTCGGACAAGAAACAGATTAGTCCAATGTTGTTTACACCCCCGGAAATCGCACATGAAACGCCCCCGGCAGACGCACATGTAACACCCTCGGCAGACGCACATGTAACACCTCCGGCAGACGCACTAGTATCCTTCGGAAGGATTCATCTCGAGCAGTACTTTCTCCTTCAAGAGCAAGACGTTGATCGTCCATACAAGTGCAACATCGACAGCTGTCAGAAGGCCTTCAAGAACAAACAGCACATGAGAGAACATATCTTCACGCACATCAAGCCGTACAAGTGTGACTACTGTGGACAGGGTTTTCCACGAACCGATTATTTGGCTCTCCACATGAAGGAAGATCACAAAGTGACCCCATCCAAGCGTGACCTATTTGAGAAGAGGAGGCAAGCTAACGCAAGAGCAACAGCTGGACGACAGAGGGCTACTAAAAGTGACAAGAGAAGAGCCCTCTATGAGCAGATGCTGTAAGACTGGTCTTGTGGGTTGTATGCTCAGTGGTGGTCGTGGTGTCCTCAAGGCTGTGTAGTTTGTGGGGAGTAGGCTGAGTTGTGTTTTGCATTCTGGTATCTTTCATCATTGAAATATCCCTCAATCATGTTGAATACCATTTGGCTGCTTCTACCTATTAGAGAGTTATTGAAACGTTTATTTCAGTACAGAAAGATTTTCTGTCACACAAATTTTAAAGTAATAATTTTGTTGAAGTATATATGGCTACTCAGTTTAAATATGCCTTCTTCAAAACAGATTTTTTTTTTTCTGGCGGTACCTTGTCTTTAGCAGTGGCCCATGGTATCAATAAAGTGTGATGGAATCAATGCAAAATGCAGCTTTACGACAGCAAAATGTGGTCGTAAGAAGCTAGGGTGCACTTTGACACTTAATATGTTCCAACCATGCGAAAGGGACAGAACATGCTCAGCTAAAATGACGTGATCAATCATGAAATACCACATATTTTTGAAAAACAAGAAAAGCAGTTATAGGTTAGGAAATGTTGAGCATCTCTCTCTCTCTCTATCTTCTGGAGTGATTCTTTAGATTTGCTGGTCAAGGAATGAATCATTTCACATCTAAGGTAGGCCTAGAGCAAACTGATGTTCCAAATCTATTGACAAGGGATACAGTTTTTTTTTAAGTCTATGTATAGAGCAATGGGTGCTTCAAAAGAGGTTTCAGGACTTCCAAATTGTGTCAAGATTGATGTCTTGGCTTTATATTTATCTTTGCATACTCGCGAGTGGCAAATTCGGGTCGAACGAGATATGCCTCTGTTATTTTCCCAAAAATAAGACGTAGTGTGAAGTTTTTATATTTATTGACACAACTCAATTACGTTAATGATCAGGTATTCTCATGTTTGATCTTTCTTATTCTAAATGTAAGAAATCGCCTGGTCTTGTTACTTGTAAAATGAACCAGTTGAATTTGTTTGTTTTACTATTACAAGTCTGAGCGTGAAATTTAGATCCGCTGAAGTTATCAGTTTCGACAACTCAAAAATGTAAGAATGATTGCAGAGAAGTTCAATAATGTACTATGCATCTTAGATACACTGGTTCAAATCTCGTTCCAGCCTATCATTTTCTTTGCTCATTAAGCAGTCATTTGTAATTCTCACTGTTTTTGCTGTTTATTATCTACTTACGATTTAAAGTTTTTAGAAGCAACGCGCTATTGCCATAGAAACCAGGACAAATTTGTGATCCAATCTTTGGCCCGGGATAAATATTGGGATATTCACTATAATATTCAGGTCTGGAAATTTCACAATTTTTAGCCACTTGCTATAAAAAAGAGCTAATGCATAAGGCTTAAATCAAATTGCTTCTTGCATTTGCCTTGAATTAATAGCTCAGCAATATCACCTTTGCACCAGTTGTCAGAAAAATGCAAGTTTTTATTTATTAACTTTTTCTGCTGGCAAAAAGGCAAATTCTGCTGGCATTTAGCCAGTAAAAAAGTCTGAATTTCAATACCTCTCATTGCATTCGATTAAAAGTGGAAGACATCTTGCTCTGTAGCTAAGCTCCTCTTAAAATGTATAGATGGAGATAAATGTCAGTTTCCTCAAGTAATGATTTTGGCAAAATGAGTTTATCATGGCCCTGTGTGTACTGGAATCAATTTTTTCCTTCACAATGTGTGAGTGATGTGATGTGTCCTATTTTGAGTTGCAGCTTATCACTATCAAGCAGTCAGTTGAAAACAGATCATGTTTTGGATGACTGTTATGTTTCTTGTCAGTGATGAAATTATTATGACTTATTTAGGTCAATACATTTGCCGGCACATATGGCGTCAGATTTTATAACGTTCCGAACCAAAAATTAAAAAAATTAAGTTGTCGTGTGTAATTAGTTAGACTATGGTACATAGAAGGGCCGAAATGGACCAGCAACATCATATTGTGTAATTAATTATTTGGACTATAGTACATAGTAGGGCCAAAAATGACCATGAAGATGGGTATTAGCTAACCATGTATTATAAAGGAATGCATAATGAGGCTTTAACATGAAGTGACCATTTTTCGACTTGCCAGTGTCTTTTAGAGCGAAACACGCGATGACATTACAGTTCTTGCCAATGGCAACAGAACCCATCAGAAATTCCATATCTAATAATATGCGTTAAATTTGACCAGGGAATATGATGTTGAAGTTTGAGTTAGTTTCTCAATTGGAGAATGATTAACATTTCAACATTTGTTTAAAAGTTTTTAGGTGGATCTCGAAATTTATGACTATTTATCACTAGTATATATCTAATTGATGAGATGTCTTAATGAGAAATCCTTGATCTCTTTGAGTTCAAAGTAATCGGAAAAGATTTATCATTCTTGAATAGTAGTTGAACTAGATCAAATCTACAAGGGCAAAAAAATATGTAAATTTGCAAAATTTAACATCCTTTGGCAAAAAGTTTAATACAGATCCACAACTTTTGGAAGCATATGCTTCGCTTATTCACATATGCTAATGATGACAAAACTTGACCAGGCCTTGAAATTCAGGCTGTTATGCTTTAAAAAAAAAACAGGGGCATTAAGTACATAAACACTTAAGTCAATATAGTAACTGATGTTTGGAAGTGAAAACTTGAGTAGATTTGTTTAATCACTAGTATTTTTGATGCAAGTGGCTACAATTGTTAAAATTCTATTTCTGATTAATGAAACCCTTTTACCGAGTTCACGTCTTATTCTGCTTTGAAGATTTGACACCATGTGACTTATATGTATGTGAAAATGAATGAGATTGTAACTATTTGGAAGGTTTTTTTTTTTTTTTGGCTGCTATCATTTACCTCAGAGGTTATCAAACAGCGCACAAGATACTCAATAATTCAAAGAGGCTGAGATAAGATTATCTATACTGTTCAGGTTTAAACATAGACTGATGGCTGCATGACTAAGGGTTATGATTTTAGGTTCACAGAGAATGTTATGTAAAACAGGGTATTAACACAGTATAGAGCTGTTTAAACAAGAAGGCGTAACTCGTACAAATAATTTGTCCGATGTTCTCACATTGGTCAGCGTCATGTCACCCAGAAGGTTTCATTTCCCATCAGGCATAACCTTGTAGGTCTGATGTGAAGCAATGCCCTAGTGTCTTTATTACTTCATAAGACAATTTCTTGAATTGTTATTTCTTAGGGCCAAACCACTTTGCTGATAATGCTCAAGGGATACAAAATTTAACCTTTTTTTTAAAAAACCCAATCTCTACCATATTATAATGAGGCTGCTGAAGGACTGGTCTGCATTATTTTTATTATCATGTAAAATTCAGGACGCCTAAATTGAGATTTCGTGTAAGTCCCCCAAAAAATGTGTGCTTTTTCGTAAATGAAAAGGGAAAAACGAGAATATAGCTGCTTAGTGTGTACAATGGCGTGTCATGTCATGATAAGCGTTCGTATCTGGCGTTATAAGAATGGTCCTGTTATATACTCATTGGGAGTAGATTTCTCAGTGTGCTAGATGAAGTTGGGATTATACAGTGCATCTGACTAAAAAAAAGAAGATATATTAATAACTTAAAACAATGAAAAGAAGCAAACTTAGCCAGTTGTATCTCAGTGGGGTAGTTCCCCAACCCACTTTAACAGCCTCTAGACACCTCCCTGGTTTGGTGTTTCTGTCTGCAGTTCCTGGCAGGTCTGTGTCTTTTTGGCATAATAATAAGTATTCAAAGAAATAATGCCTTTTGTATTCAACTTTGATCACTGAAAGTTATTTTATTTCTTAAGTTTCAGCGTTTAAGGTTATTAGAAATATTTATTTAATGACATAAAATTTATATAATGACAGTTTTTATTGCCTTATTTCACTAGTTAAAATGTTACCCAAATATTCAATTATTGTCATACGTTAAACATATTCTTTAGAACATCTGAGCAAAATCAGAAATCCTTATTTTGCCAGATGTAAAATTCCCAAAGAAAGACAAATTTTGGCACATTTTTTGTTTTTAATGCTAATACCACTCTCTACTGTACTCTCAGATAATGCTTTAAAGCAATCATACTGACAGTAGGAACAGTTCCTTACTTTATCTAGTTAGAAACACAGGATATTCAAACTGTCAGTACAAGTCCTTTGCAGTAATTTATGACAGTGAAGTGTATGAAGAATTGTCCAAACGGGGTGTTCCAAAACAAAACCATGAACATTATTATTATTATGAAATGATGCAAAGTAAAGTATATGTTGTTTACTTTGTAATTATAAGCACTTATTGTGTTAGATTGTAGCTACCACTAAGTAACCCATCTTCATATGCTAGAAGCAAAGGGGGCACATTAGCAAGACAGTTTAAATGCTTATAGTCACATTGTATTTATGAAAAGGTCAATCCATGACCTGAACTTTGAAACGATAGGCCATTTCATCTTGGATGTGAATAAGTTGATCATTTTGGGAATTAGTATTAGCCTTTGGTTGCTACAATGCCCATTACAGTCAAGCTGTAGCCATAATTTATTTTTTTCAGAATGTAGAGTGCTGGACCAAAATCACAGTGTTGATTTCTGTAGAACCAACACTTATACTTAATAATGGTTGGCATGTTAGCATAAGATAATTATAACTTATTGGATATCCACTCTTTTTGATCATGGTAAAGCATGTAACAACTTTAAAATGTTCCAAATGTCCTTTAAGCTTAAAAAAAGACAGATTTGTCGATCGGCAAAATTTGGTCGATACTCTCAAACAATGGTTAAAAACTTAATTTCATATGCATCTTTTGTAGTCTACCACGTTAAATCATTATTTAAAATTAATAAAGGCCAGTATATCCTTCTAAGATTAATATAAACATGTAATATCAGTATTGAAAATGTTTTCAGATACAAACCCTGTTATCATAACAAAAGGAAAGAGAAAACGTTGTGGTGATGACGAAAGATTTATTTTTGTTAAAATACTACCATATTTGTACTGCATTGTTTTAATGTCTCTAGGAACAAAAGTAATAACGATGGGGTACTTTTAGTTTAACATAATAGTGAATGCTAACTCCTCCAGATTGGACACAATTCAGACTGTTGTTTTGGAGACTGATTATCCTTTACCTTGACAAGGTCAAAGGTTAACATGCCAAAGAGGAAAGAAAATGAAAGTATGTTTGTCGGTTCATGTTTTCATAATTCATGATGTTACCTAGACGATAAACGTAGCATGGGGAGGGCAAAAGAAAAAGAAATTTATTAGATCCAGCAGAAGTTATTCATATGTAGTAGTACAAGTATATTCTATTATTAGTTATTATTATTATTGCTTCCGTTTTCAACTTTTTTCTTCTTGAAATTTTTATTTTATTATTATTATTTCTGCATGGTGCTTTTTATTTCATCTTTAACATCCTTTTTTTTACATATGTATCAAAAGAAATGTTTTGTTTTGTACATGCATTTTTTTTTTACCATAGCTTTCACAATTATTGTACTCTTTATAGAAACTGAAAAAAATTAAACATTCAAAAAAATGTATATCCATCTTCCTCTTCTTTTTCTAATGTTACAAAACAAAGCCTACATAAATATTTGTAATGAGAATGTTTTATAACATTGGATCTTGTTTGTTCATGAAGTTTACATTTATTAGTAGCTACCTGTTCTTGGAAAGTTTTGGTTCAGTCTTCAAGTGATAGGATAGCAAACAGAACAAAAAAACACTAAACAGAACAAGTTTAAATGTGTGTGTGTGTTTTATAAAGGAATTAAGTTAAGGAAGGGGAAGGTTGTAATTCGAGGGGTAAACAAATATACTACATTCCTGTAAGAGCAATCTATGTTTCTTTCTTCATAGGTAAAGGAAATTTATTGATATATATGAAAACTGACTTTGCACCAAACTTTTTCAGTAATTTATCAATATTTAACCCTTCAATACATTTTAATCCAGTGACATTTTAAGTGCAATTGTAGTCAAATGGTTTCAAGTCTTAAAAGCAACAAATACACAAATCTATCAAGAGGATGGATGATTACTGTTACCATGACTACTTACGTGTCTTCTACCTGTCAGGAGGATACCACCACGAGAGCATCCCGTTGGTGAACATATTGTAGGATACTATGTTAAGCTCAGCGCTGTACCTCTGTAGTATCAGCTGTGTTTGAGTTTGTACATCAACGCTTTTAATGCCCAACTATGTCTAATCACAATTCTTTAATTGTCACTTGAAGACTTATTAAGAATTATTCAAAGAACCTTCTTTCCTTTGTAATGTTTTAGAAATATGTCATAAATGTTTAATCCTTTCCAATCTTCCATTTTTACACAGAACTGATGCCATTTTGAAAATTCTATGTGAAATAATCAAGACAAACGCCAAGGGACTCGAGAGGGGAGGCAAAAAATGTGATTTTGAACGAGAAAGGACAGATTTGAATGACTTCACCTGGCTGAGAATGACATCAGCCCAAGAATATGTCGCCACGAAAAAGTCCACTTGATCTAAAGATGTTTTTCCCTGACAACTAATACACTTGAGCCATCTGTTTTTGCTGACCTTTGACACGTGACATAGCTCACTTATTGGTGTACAGAATATGGTTGGTTCTTGGATGATCACAATATATGTAAAGGTCCTTTCGTAGCCATTGGCGTATTGATTTCCAATTTTAGCTGAGGACATGTTTTCATGGCAACGTGGTTTACAGAAATGGGATTGGGATTGAAATGGGATTGAAATGGGAATGAGTTGAGAAGCCATCCACAGAAATGACTGTCCCTGACTAGAGTATGGTTGATATCAGTGTTGGGTGCAAAGGGCAGTCCAGGGGATTCCATGGGCTCCAATCTCCTGTCTGGGGGGGGGGGGAGTGGGAATTGTGGGGGATTTTTTACATTCAGAATAAGACCACTGTTATAAGTGTACAGCCCCCAAAAATCATGAGTATTTGTATTTTCACAACATCACAAGTAGAACAAATTATGGACCTAATTCACAATGTTAATATGCCTCAGAATGCACTTTTTCAGGGGAGAATTTAGACCCCCC
>KN883459.1:32336-42368 GCA_000934455.1 Apostichopus parvimensis | reverse complement strand
GAAGTTTTGATAAGAGAACAACTTGTAGATATCAACACAATCTTGGCGAGTTTGAATCCCTTTCTAGCTGATTTCTTTGTTTTTCGGAAAGTTGGAGTGTCTGGCTAGATTCAGGTTTCTATTCATGTTTAGCCTGGGCAAGTAGAAAAGGTACTTTGAAAGTTAAGCAAAAGGCTCTTTCAAACTTCCAGAAAGATTATCCAGGAATGAAATATTACTGGTTTGTTTTTTCATCTGCAAGATCTGTTTGCCTCAAAATAATACTCTTGTCATATTTTGCAACATTTACATATTTACATTATGCAGTTCATATAAAGAACTGTATCCCATCTCATCAGAGCCCAGCTGGGGACGGAGATAATTTGTTGGAGCATTCATTTTCTTGTTAAATCTATTGAATACGTTCAGTTAATTTAAAATTAATTAGGATATTTTAGTTAATCTGAATACCAATGAAATCAATACAATTATTAAGTAAAATTACATTTTGTAAATAGTGCCTTCCCATAACTTACTCACTTGAAAAGGATTTCTGAAGTGAGATGTTTTACAACAACAAATTTAATGCAATTATTCAAAAGAGTTAATTTTTCCTTGTTAAGATCTTCAATCTGGCCTTTTGCTATATTTTATATGTTCCCCCTCCACCCCCCCCCCCTTTTAATTTGTTTGGTTCAAAGTTTTGGGGGGAGGGAGGGAATTGGGGGGGGGGCTTCTTCATTGCCCTTGATCAAGCATGAGACTCACAGTGTTTTTAATACTGTTATTAATTAAAATGATCTTGCTCCTTAGTTTTCCAGTTTTCGCTACAAAATGACAATGTTTGTTCATTGCTACAAAATCAGTTATTTCATTGTAGTGCGTGTGGGGTGTTGATACCCAATTCAGTTTTGGCTTAAATATATTCTTGGTTCTTTGTGACTTACATCTGGTATTATTTAGAAGGGTTGAAAGCAGGTACATCTGGTTGGGAGGTAAACAGAAGTATTACTTGATTATACTTAAAGAGGTACTTAAGTAGGTAAAAGACTTAGCGGGCTCAGGCACAGTTTTGGTATGGGCGGCAAATTTCGAATGTTCCCCTTTTCACAATATACATGAGTTTGATTATGGTAATAGAAAGTGTCCTTTTTCCATATTTGTAAGTAAAATAGGCCCTTTTGTTGAGAAATTGTGATTGAATTGTTGCCCTGTAAAATTGAAAAATTAATGGGGAAAGAAAAGAAATTAAAATGTACCTGTTTTTGATAAATATCATAATTTGTGATACAGATCGCAAAGAGGAACCATTTTATTCAAAAATGTTGATGTTACGTATTGGTTTCACCCACTTAAATCAAAGTCACATGGCCCCTCGACGATGTTTGTGTCCCTCCAGATTGAACCCCCTTCTGCCACCCCTGACTGTTGGGTTTGTTAATTAGTTATAATGAATCACTTTTCTATTCTCTCATTTTCTTAACTTTAAAAAGACTTTTTTTTTTGTGACAAGAAAAATGGCAAACAGTAAGCATTTAATTTACTATGATATGAGAAATGTTGCAATACCAGAGCAGTGCATTTGTACATGACAATGGAATAAGAAGGAATTATTAGTCTTTCTCAAATGATTTCTTTGTTTTAGTCTTTTATTGTCTTCTCCTGTTTCCTTTGTGTCTTTTAACACAAAATCAAGGCATCTGTTATGAAGACCAACGTATAGAATACAAGCAATATACTTACTAAACCAACCAGAAGCTATCACAGGATTCATCCCAGGATTCAGATTCATCCCAGGATTCGATGAATCTGAATCCTGGGATGAATCCTGTGATAGGATCAGAATCCTGTGATGAATCCTGGAAAGAATCCTGGGATGAATCCTGTGATGAATCCTGGGATGAATCTGAATCCATGATAGCTTCAGATTCTGAAGCTATCACAGGATTCATCCCAGGATTCAGATTCATCCCAGGATTCGATGAATCTGAATCCTGGGATGAATCCTGTGATGAATCTGAATCCTGGGATGAATCCTGGGATAGCTTCAGGTTGGTCTTACTAAGTTACTATACAATGCTGCACAAGAGTTCTTATATAACCTTGATCATCACAGAGCAGATCTGTTATCCGGTCACAAAAGGTAGGGAGGTTTACAATTTTCCTTCAGCAAAAGTAGGGAGAATAGTGACAAAACAGGGAGAATTGAGCACAATTCAGCTAAAATAGATGGCGATATAAATGTTACACATTTTGGGGGTTTTATCAGAACCCAACTAACAGCAGAAAAGGAATGTTCATTAAATTTTCCCTGGGAGATTTGCATGTAAAGTCTGGAGAGAGTGAGATTGCTTGAAAAACAGAGTATGAAATGTGCATGGTGTTGCAAATAGGTATTGTAAGCAAGTTAATGCTCTTGTGTCTGGTGCCCCCAGACCTCACTCTTGACATTTTCAGGGTTCAAAGATTCTCTCTGTGTACTCAATTGGTATCCACATCTTTGTTATAAAGGATGATTATTTGGCAGTTAGTTTTCAAACTATCTCAGACTTAAAGCTGCATAATTATGTATTGCAAAAGCCTGTGTAGGTATATTTACAATTGTCAGAGGGTTTATCTCGCAATCCTTGCTAAGCGCTCAAGTGAAGAAGAGAAAGTAAGCAGTGGTCTACATGCTTGTCATCAAGAAAACACCTAGGATCCGGGATCCTGTTATTCTGATATTCTTCAATTGTACTTAGAATGAAGTGTGAGAATCTGGGGAGTATAGACTGCCCACTGATGCCATATAATCTAAGAAATATCATCAGGGAAGCTGACAGCGTCAATTAAAGTTATTCCATAATATTTGGGAGTCCAATCACAGAGAACAGATTGCTGGCTGTATCATCGGCTCTGTGTTCTAGCTATTACTGGTGACCTCACATTGGCAACTCTTTTCTTAGGCTAAGTTAGGGTTCACAAAAATTTTCACTACTACTCGGCACTGCGCATGAAGCTAAACAGGTCTCGAAATTAGCAGCAAAAAGCCACCTTTATTTCGTATTTGCCATGGCTGTTTGCGTTGCAGTTATAGCAAAGGAGGTAAAAGTTTACGAATTATCGTCTTGTTAGCAGAGGCTGGGTTAGGTGTACCAGTGCAACTCAAAACTAGGTTAGGCTAGCCTACACTACAGTAGGCCTAGCTTACGGTATTTTTACTATGTTCGCTGTGATTTATATAGACTACACTACAGTCTGGCTTCGTAATCTGCATGCCAGCATATCCATAAATATTGGGGTAGGACATGAGCCCTGCAAAAACTTTTTCAGGGTACATTGTTTATTATTGGGACTTCCGGTCATAATATATGAGATTCAAGAGTTGTGGTGTATTCTGCAATTATGCATCCATAAATATTGGGACAGGACTTTGGTATGCTATATCGACTTGGGTCTAGGCTAGGCGTTTTACCAATGTAAGGTAGAAGAAATCGTGCAGTTCTTGCGGTCATTGCAATAAAGCAAGGCGGCAGGCCTACCTTTGTTACATTTAAATATGTTTACCTCAGTGCTAGTACTGATACTTTATAAGATCTTCTAGTCATGTCATCGACTCTGGTATATTAAAAGGTGAGCCAGCTGAATTTATTGCAGCTAGCCTATTCCTGAATACTGGTTTGTTCTTTTTCTGAACATCCACTGAAGTGTCATATTACAAGTATTCCATGCAATTTTTACAGAGAAGTCCTTGCAGGGTCATGAATGGCCCCGACTATGCATATCATTATTTTTAGATTTTATATGTGGGGAATCGCTAAAGAGAGCCCTAGTCTTGAGGTGTTTAAGACTAGATTGCCCACACATTGTTATTAGCACTGATGCGCTGCGCACCAACATCCTCGTTGTGATACCCGAGAGGGGTTTCTAACGAGTACCTAACAGAAGCAGAAGCTGTTGATCGTATATTTTTCACAGGCTTTTGCAGTGTTTCAATGGTCGAATTTTCAGATGAAGCTTTTGCCACTGAGTTAACTGTTTGAACAGTGGGAATATAAGTACAAGATAGCATTACTAAATCTTGCACTAAAATCTACTGTATACTTAATTAGTACAAATCCATGAGGATGAGAACAGTCAACTATTCTAGAGACCAGTGTGAGTACTGAATCACTGCAAGTTTGGTCACCTTATTATTTATGGAATAGTGAAATACATGTGCAATATAGTAGATTTTTTTATCTCTTCATCGTAATGATTGATGCACCTGTTTCTAAGTTCTAGAAATGTGTAGGATGTAGCTTGTGAACTACTTTCAATTATTTGTTTGTTTTTGCATCTCTCCGTAGAATTATCCACTTTACATTCAGACAATTCCCACAGAAAATGAATTGAAATTTCACTACACGGTCCACACATGTCTAGATGTTATAGAAGAGAAGGTAAGCAGAAAAAGAATTGTCTTTAATATGATTTAAACTTTGTATGCTTGTTAACAATAATAAATGAATTAAACAGGCAGAATCCCAACTACATATGATTCAGCTATTTAAGCATGTGTTTGTATGTCATTGAAAAGTAGGAACAAATGTAAGCATGTCATTTAGAGTACATGCTAAAACTATGTGCAACTAAAGGATGTGTTAGGATGCATTACTGTATCTTTTGTTGTCTTTTGAAAGGAGATGGGGTGGGGGTCCAATTTTCCATGAACAGTTTTGACAGCACTGATTCAAGTTTAACAGCAGAAGATATGCTGAACCAGTAGATGCTAGGTAGACATTGCCACTATAGTACATATTTAGTAAATCACACATTACACAACAGATCCTTCTCTCTTTACTCTGAAGCTTTTTTTTATTTTTATTTTACAGATATCGTCTGGTAGCAGGGGTGTGAATGATCCAAGAGACCTGTATCTAGGATTGCTCTATCCCACAGAAGATTATAAAGTCTATGGTTACGTTACGAATACTAAAGTTAAATTTGTCATTGTGGTTGAATCATCAAATACACAACTCAGGGATAGCGAGATTAGAACTGTAAGTACTGATGTATCCTGGCAACAGGTGTTGTATGTTTGTATTGACAAAAGAAGGGGGAAAACGGCTACTTCATGCACTGTTGTGTACGTACCCTAATGCCTTCCCACATCCTCTCTCATTAAGGAAGTGCTTGAACCTCGCTTGGCATACCCTAGAATTAAAGATCTTCAAACTGCCTGTATAAACGGCACCTTCTGGTGAATCATTTTTGTATGTGCATCATTGTATGCGATCTTCAGATGAAATCCATATTTGTGTTGAAATGGAGAGGGAGTTTGCTCCACCAATCCCACCCCTGGAATATGTACATGTAGGTTATAGATGTATTGTAAATTTTAAGATATTATTAGGTACTGTCACCCTGTGTGTATGTGTCACACCACAAGCTATTTATTTAATTGTGCCAAATTTGTATTCCACTCATGCTGACTGATGTTGGCAACATAGGAGTCATAAATTTACAATGCAGTAAATTATATCAGACTTCTGGAAGAATAACCATAATTAGGGAAGTCATGGGTGTTGATAAAGCCAGAGCAGTGTCCAAGTTAAAGTGTAACTAGCGGTGGAGCCAAATAGGTTAGGATACTACGTTCATAATATTTAGTTAGAATTAATTTCAGCTTTTGAAGTTTCTTTTTAGTAATACTACTTATGAACGGTTCTTTTCTCTGTCTATTAGATGTTCAAGGCTCTCCACAATTCCTTTGTCAGTGTTATGTGCAATCCATTCCACGTGCCAGGAGATAACATTCGATCGAAGTAAGTTGATGTGTTCGGGATGATGGTCATCCTAAAGGCCATCCGTGTTGGCCACAAAAAGTTAGAACACAAAATATTTGTTGAACTACTCTTGTAATTTTCTAGAGGATCTGAGCCTCAAAATTATTAGCTTTTGATGAGTGTTAAAATAGTTCATGGGTGACCAGTATCTGACTCTAGCATATTTGGGGGCAATACTGATGACCTTTAAAGCAGCAGTTCGACTTGGTATTTATTTTTTCTAGCATTTTGTGGACTAGTCAGATGCTAGTTGCTACGTGTAACATTGATCACAAACCAATGAAATACTGTAAGCTACGTCTATGCAATCATACACTTTAAGCTGGTTGCACTAATTCAGAGATTGTTAACACTCAATGGCAGGCCAGTAACAGTTCCATAATAATAATATTTTTTACTTCTCTGCTTAACAAGAGCATTTGCTAGCATTAGCATGGCACATGTATTATGCTTTATGTGAGGCAGGGAAAAATGTACATTATAGCACAATAAATTCTATGAAAGTAGACGAACGTCTAACGATGTTGACAGGGTAAGAATAGGTTTGACATTTTGATGTAATCAGACTGATATTGATTTGTAGTCACCATGGAGATGTTCAGGACAAAATGTGTATTATAAGGAAGTTACATTTCCCATTGAGACATTCTAATAAGGTCTTTAGTGTGTGTACTGTTGTCCTCTTTTTCTTTTCCAGGTCTTTTGCGAAGGTTGTATCACAGATGATGGTCCAGGACTGAGGCAGCTTCCATTCTTCATATTAGAAGTCAAGTGCAATCACGACCAGGGTGGTCCATTACTGCACGTTTGGAATGCAAGACAATGTTATAGTACTTGTTGTATTGGTAGTAGGTGGACGTGACCTAGTTACACTAGAGACATGCTGAAGTAATGCTTCTACATATCTAGGGTCCTGGTATTTGAGGTAGGGGTTGCAACCCTCTTTGGGGTTGCCAAAATGTTTGAAGAGTCACAAAATATAACACCATTTTGCAACTCTACTTTCTCAAATGTTGCTATCTACTCCAAGTAGACACCTTCCCCAGGCAACAACATCTGCCACCAGAGGGTGGCAACGGTCAAGGTGAAAATTAGGGTCAATCAACAAGTTTGAATACCAGGGTACCAGACAATATATGTATATATCTGGAATTGAATGGAACTTTCTATGGTCATTCCCATTAGTTATTACTTATACAGAAAACCATTGCAGCAAATGTGGATGCTTTTACAACATTGTTGCAGTTAGAAGATTACAGGAAAGTGTCACCACAGCCTTCTTTTTCATGAGGATAACATGCCTCAGAGGAGGGCAATTGTCAAATTATCTGGCTGTTGTTCAAATGCTTTGATGATACTACTGTTAGTCAGAAGTGTTACCAAATACAAGCGTGGCACACCATACTCTCGTCAAGGGCTCTGTCTTTCTGCATCATGCCCAGACATCGAGACGAGTGATGTTAATTAAGGCTTCAAAGCAACTTTGTAATTACATCTGTATGAAATGCTTTGAGTGACTTAGACATATAATACTGTCAGGAGTCAACATTTGGTTGGGGGGGGGGGACAATATCATCGTGTCCCTGGATTTCCTGATCAAAGGATGATCTCCTTATCCCACCCTAGGTGAAAACCTCTCTGACCCTCCCTTTTTTCAATTTCAAATCTTTTGTGCCAATGTGACTCACAAATTTAAATATATAACTTGCCACAAACTAATTTATGATATATTTGAAAAGAACAATCTCACTGGTTCCGAGTTACATCATGACTTTATAATCTTATCAGAAAATATTTACAACTTAATATTTAATAAACACATTTAAGACAAAGGAAAGAGAAAAAAAACACTTGTGTTGCTTCATTTTTGTTTTCCATCTTTTCTTTTATCACCTTTCTCCACATCAAACAATTGATGAACCGTACTTTGAAGCAAAAGACATATCTACAAGGATTGTGTTTTTAACCCTCGTCAAAATTCTCTGTTACTTCAAAGGACGCAACAGCCCTCCTGATCACAATGTCACAATAATCATACAGCAGTTTATGACTGACTTTGTAGGATGTATTCAGCAAGAAGGATATAATAACATAAAAACAAAACAGCAATTATTTGGACTCTTGTGATCAGAATGGCTTTTTAAGTTGTATGGTATTTCTTTTTGCTCTTTTTATTTTTTTTATCTTTTTTTTGCCCCTCATTTTTTTTTTTGCCCCTTGGATCTTTTTTTTTTATATATCCCTTTTTTTTTTTGAGCCCTCAGCTCTCATGCCGACAGGTAGATGAAGTCCATTTTCATTGCAAGGGAAGGTGCTTTCAAAGAGAAATGATTGGTATCTGATGGAGAGCAGAGCCGCTGAGGCAACCAACTGCTGCTGTATCTGCAAAAAGAATTTCTAAATAATTAAAGAAGACAAGTTAAAAGTGTGTAAGATGTTTTAGATGATTGGAAATTTAGCTATAACTTAAAAACAGCCACTTTTTTTCTTTTCCGTTTTTTGTTTCTTATGCCATCTCATATTGATAATAGTTGCATATAAACTTAACCACCCCATGGTAAGCTGCTATTTTTTGTAAAATCTTCAACCAAATGTAAGAATTAAAATGAACCAAGTAGAGCTAAAAACCAATCCTAGTAAAATGTCAAGAGCCACCATTTAGCAGTAAGGAGGCAGCTAGTACTTACCTGACTTTGTTACAATTCTTACTTTTATTTTTTTACTTTTTTTCTTGCTGCAACATATGCAGACTTTGCATCATAAAACATCACATTTAATCTCAACAAACCTAGGAACTATTTGTCTGAATTCCAAGTCAGAGCTATGGAATAACAAGCTTGAAATGTTTATTTGTAATTATTATTATTTTTAAACAGTGTTTGACATTTTTCCATTTCGGTCTACTTTTGAATAAATGCTTATGTGTGGTAACACAGTGTGTGAGGAAAATTGCCAAATTTTCTCCAACATTAACTTGTTTCACATTTTTGGGGGTTTTGAAAATCAACTCCCTAACTAATAAGAGCTCACTGCTCACAATGTAATAGCAAGCATCAAACAGTTGTTGCTTCAATCACAATATATTTAAATACACATTTCTGTGCCAGAACTTAAAGCCCTTTAATAGACTGCTCTTCTTTTCATCTTTATTTTTTTTTCATTTCTTCTTTTTGCACTAAAACTGTGCATAAGAGCAAGTATGTTCTCGCACATATTCCGTGAATATTTCAGCAGTAGCAGCGATCAGTAGGGTGAATACCAGGAAGCACGGCGAGGTCTGCAAGAAAAAAAAAAGTCATTCCAGATGTGTCAATACTACTATGGCTATAGGCCTTACATCTGAAAGGTACTCATCACGCGACCACGCCAAAAACGGATGATTTGAACTTTCTATGAGACCTGGCACTTCACATCGAGTGTACAATACAGAAGAAATGGTGTGCTTTCCACATTAGAGAATGCTGAAGTATTTAACTACAGTAGTGGATCCAGTGTGCTTGTTGTGAAGTAGGGACTACAATCTTGAGTCGCAACAGAAAGGTCTGCACTGTTTGGAGAGCCATACACCAGTTGGGGTGAGGGGGGGGGGGCAGTCATGAATCCCTTTAACAAACTTTCAGAGGTCATTGAATCTATTAAAGTGAACATTAGCACAGCCAATTTGTTGCTACTCCAAGTTTGATGAAGGATTCATTTCCATTTCAAGACTAACATAGATATGTACTGCTGATCTTTAAGTTGCTGATTTGCATTTAAGAGCAACGTTCTGTCCAAACACTTCAAACTTGGTAGTAATTATCTCAGCTCCATTTCTTAATATAAAAATGCTGGCTTGTTGCCTCTGCTAATGCAGTATGTTCCAGCTAAATGTTGACATATTTTCTCTCCAGGATAAGCAAACTTTCTGAGATTGACAGATCTGTAGTGTCAATAAATGCAAACAATACTAGCAAAACAGCCTCTGTTCCAGCATACTTGACTGAGAGCAGTAGAGAAGTGAACCAGTTGTTGAACTTGTTACTAACCTGTTTGAGACAGAAAGTACTCAAGAGACTCACCTGTATTGACCTCTTGGTCTGTAAAAGCCACCAGAGTTATACTGGTTGTAAAAGCCTCTTCCACCACCACCTCCACCTCTATGCCTCCCCCTACCCCTTCCTCTGTCTGTGCTGCTAATGCCAGGTCTGTTTGTTCTTTTTGGTACAACCTGAGAAATATAACAAATACAACAGTGTTCACAGTAATG
>KN883459.1:15930-30208 GCA_000934455.1 Apostichopus parvimensis | reverse complement strand
TTCATCTGTTTCTCGACCTCGTTCTGCATCTCCTTCAGTTTTTCTGCTTCTTCTTCCATCTCCCGCACCCGAGCCTTAATTGCTTCAAGTTCCTGTGCACAAGGACAATAACAGTTTTCTCATCTAGATCAAAGGGGTGGTTTTTTCGTTTCTGAAAACTTAAAAGAGGCGCTAGGAAGCACTACTCAGAACAACTTAACAAGTCATGTAAACGGAATACGTCACGATGGGATTTTGGTTTCAGATTGCATCGCAAAATATCAAACTCAGCTCATAATGCTGCACTAAAAGATTCAAAAGAAAATTGATGTGACCAAGAAGAAAAGCATTTGTCAGACTCATTTCTTATCAATAAAACGGCATTAAGTAAACATTGGAAATGCGCAACACTGTGTACACAGTTTAGCTAAACATGAAATGGTTAATAAGACTTGCTGGCATTAGAGTGGGTGATGGGTAGTAGAGAGGCTATTAGTCTTTCTGAAACTTAAAGAAATGATGTACTCCACTTGCAATGTTGGTGATATGATATACTCACCCTAATTTGGGTGTACAACAAACATTAAATTGAATATCTTTTTGCAATGTTTTACAATTAAAACTGTAACCTTACACTTGAAACTAATGACAGTTTAAATATTCAGATGTAGGACAGCACACTATCGCTAAGGAATACTCTGAATAAACTTTTAAACACTTACAGCATCTTCAGTTCCGTTATCAGCATTACCATCACCAATGCCAGGACTACCTAATTCTGCTGACATGGAATGTGAGTTGTCCGATGACGTAAGTAATGCATCCTCTGAAGTAACGTTAAGCTCCTCGGTCAAATACGAACCATCAACCTCTGTTGATAAATCACCCGCCATTGCAATCACCTAAGGTAAAAAGAAAGTTTGAAAGAATATCTAAACTTGGAGCAATTTCATCTAGCATCAAATAAACATTTGTAAAAGAAAACGACTAATATCATACATGTAATTTGAAGCCATATTCATCTAACCTTCAGGGTCATTTGCCAGCAAACAAGTGAAGTTTGCCTCTAACTACAAAACATCTAAAAGTGGGTTTCCCACAATGAAAATGTATTGAGAAGGCTCAAAATCCAGGATACTCACAGGCTAAAAGCCAGTGGAATGCACTGTTTGCCAGTAGACATAAAAACCTGGTACGTCGTATAATATACTGTTAGACACAAAATCGCATAATCTCAGTATCAAACATATAGGAATCCCTTTATTAACTGTATTTATGCTTATTATCAGCAAATTTTATTGATTTTGTCCCATAACCCTATACAGTTACTGATGTGTGCTGTAATTCAGGAAAATGCCAGTGAGAACTTGATACTAGTCAGTTTTAATCACTTGCAATTTTAAGCAAGTTGTTAAACTTGAGAAATTCTAGGCTTCTTTTGTCAACTTACAGAAGTAACAACACTAGGCCTAGGCTAGTATAACCTGACCACATGGTAACTACCTTGTACACGTTTGAAATATTCGTTACCAACCATCAGGGTCCAAGAAGCACTGTGCATATTTTTCCAAAGAGGCAATACTCTCTGTGGGGGAAGGGTGAATAGGTAGCAGGGACGTAGCCAGAAGTTTGAAAGGTGGGAGTCTGGGGAGCAGAACTTCAAAAGGGGCACTCCTCACAAAGGGAGCATTATTTCCCTTAATGGAATGCCATGATGTACAAAGAAAATCTTTGCCTGAAATGGCTCCCACGTTGCAGGAAATAAACAGTAATGAGAGTATTGAATTATGTAGCTACAGTGGCATAATAAGGACATAGGAAAGATAAAGTCAAAATTTCAATTTTAAAAGTCAAATTTCAACTTTTAATGAAAATTCCTGCTTTTAGTTTAATTTATTTATGGGGTACTCAAAGTGATCGCTCTCATTGCTCCCTCCCTCATGGGTAGAGGGTGTTGTTTCCAGAATATTTGTTCAAAACTGATCTTTTGTGTCCGGCTATCCCTCCTAGTACTGACTAGGCCTAACTTTGGAATCCGTACCATATGAATGGGAAAGCTTACTAGGGGCTAGGCTAGGAATTAGGGTTAGGAAGTAGGGTTTGGAATTAGGGTTAGGAAGTAGGGTTAGGAATGGTCGGATACTAAATTAGTACCACTGACTATATCACACTGGTCCTGATCATAGTTTTGTCTGAGGAGAAGCAAACTTACACTAGTTACACTAACTGATATGCTGAGCCTACTCCTCATGGTTGGACTAACACTAGTAACAACTTAATAGGCCTATAATTTTATCAAATTTAAATATCCTGTGTTAGAAACGGTAACTGGAGTCCAAAGATGTGAGGCCTAGCCTAGATCCTAAGTAAGGTCTTACTCGGTCATACTAATTAGCGTCAACAGGCCCGTTTCACGACAACTCAAGACAACTCAAGACAACAAGTTTAATAATACCATCAAATACTATGGTTGTAATCAGAGTGTATCTGGAAACACATTTAAAACTGACTGAAACCATCATGCATACATATTTTTCACGGGAAAAAAAATTATTTTTCGTAAAAATAGTCAACTTTCTCCGTCCGTAGAATTGGACCGCACCATTATGATATGGGTGGGTTTGTGTTAGGGTTTGGGAACTACCTTTGTGTACAGTGTCGGTAAGGTGGGTTGACGTAGTAAGAAAGTGCCACCAAAGTAGTATGATGAATGAACTCCAAATCAATCAAATCATTGAATGTTTTTAAAATAATGAATATTTCTTATTGTTTTTCCATTGAAATTTACATATGTTTTTATTAATTTTTACAGAGTCTTGCTTACTATCATTTTGCCTGGTTTTATTATTCTCTCCGTGTATTTTATTCTGTAATGGTGCGGTCCAATGTCATTGCGCAAGAGCAATAGCATCAGGTCGTCTAATTCTACGGACGGAGAAAGTTGACGATTTTTACGACAAAAACATTTTTTCCCGTGAAAATATGTATGCACGATGGTTCCAGTCAGTTTTAAACGTTTTTCCAGATACACTTTGATTACAACCATTGTATTTGATGGTATTTTAAACTTGTTGTCTTGAGTTGTCTTGAGTTGTCGTGAAATGTGCCTGTTGACGCTAATTAGTACGACCCGTCTTACTTAGTAAAAATTTAAAACTTCTGCAGTATCTAAAATTAGGCCTAGCCTATAGGCACCATAATCTAGGCGTTGTAGCATCTAGCATATATGACAACTCCTTACGTTAGGCTGCAAAGACAAGCATGCAGAAAATCTGTTAACTTTATAGCGAAGAGTTACCCTTAAATTATAACATCGGTTAAATGATTAGGTTACAATACCATACTCACTGTTTACTTACCAATTTCTGTCCAAGAACTTTCGTTAGAATGTATGAAATTTTGTGTACAGTGACTTCGAGTGAATGCAGTTTATTTGATAGCAAACTGAATTGGGACTAGCTCAAGCTCATAACTCTGTATATGTACAGCGTTTGTATGCAGCCAGATTACTCTATAAGACGCGCATGATACATTGTAAGTGCATGGTCAAGTTCCGAAGTGGATGCAAGCGCGCGTACGTATCATGCAAACAGAGCCGTCTCTATATACGGCTCTGCATGCAAATTACGTATACCGCCCTCGAAATGCAATTCTTATGGAACGCTAACAATGCTGGTGCAGTGCTTATCATTTCCAACAATGCAAACCAGTGCATTTAAAAAAGGATTACCCGATTGCTTGTAGTTTATTTTCTCTAAATCTTATTCGTAACCAGCCGATCATATAGGAATATTTAATGATTCATTTCATGTTCACTTTCACCTATCTTGATGTAAAAATTGTCTACGATTGCAAAACTAACAAACAACACTCCTTTAATGACATTCTGAAAAGTTGAAAACTTTAGCTATTTATTTTTTAGATATTACAATTGCCAGTGTCTTAAATGCGAGTCTCAAAACACCAGTTTAAAGCAATGATACCCTAAGCTAGGCCAATTGAGCTGAAGAATGATTTTGGATAGAAAGTGTAACATTGGCGTATGAATATTTCTGAAGTGTAAGTTATGTTTCTTGACATACTTGAGCTTAAGGTTATCACAACATGTAATGTATGCATGTCTGTTATCATGTCATGATAATATGCCAAATTTTCCTTGACAAATGTTGCCGCATTGCCAATACAGGTATGTTATTTGACATTATAGGTCTTAAGTTTGATATAGATTTCACTGATGAGTTTGAGGACCGACGGAGGAAACACAACAAAGTCGCCTCTCCGGTTTCCTAAACAACTTCAGCACACCAAAACTTGCTGACTAAGACTTCTTCAGTCGTACCTGAAAAATATAACCTTTTTTTAATATAACAGAGACGGGTGCAAAAGCCTATTGCAGCTCCAGAAAATGATTGCTATTCATGATAATGCCATCATACAGACTACAAAAGCACATCTTACATGAAGGGCACATAAAGTATTGGGAACGACCCCAAAGTACAGTAGGTAGTGAAAAAATTGTGGGAGGTGTGATATTTTCAGTCAAAAGAGTAAAACGAAACATGGCAAATGTTTTTTTTTTATATAAATATCCATCGATTTGCAGAAGAGCGGGATTTTTGGTGAGTTGTGGTTCAGTCCTCATGGAATATACATTCAGATATACAGATGGGTCAAAAGAATTTGTGCACCACTCCTTTAAATGGCATTGTTATGTAATATGAGAAATGCTGTGAAAGGAAATCAATAGAAACAGTGAAATCTTTCTTCTTGTTTTATTTTATTCTGCAACGCTGTTTACACTTTTGAAACAAATGTGAATATTTTTAACACTTTCCAACTGTATACATGTGGCAGAGACACAGCCTTTGTTTTTCCTGAATCAATTCCTACAGACAAATGTAAATTCCCAAGTTAGGGAAGAGACCAAAAAAAAAAGAAGCCTTCACAGTAATAGATGGTAAAAATACACATAACTATTTCTTTCTTTTTTTCTTATTTTTTAGTTGCAAGAATTTTTCTACATATGATATGCACTTGACCGGTGGTTGTCATCAATGTTGATTCTCTTCTCACAACTAGTTCACTATCTGTCTGTGTCATTTCTCCAAAATGAATCATCTTTTTTTTAGGGTGGATTATTTGATATGCTTGTCTTTCTAGTGACTTGCACCTACCATATCAAGGAATCAAATGTTTCTACTTTCCCTGGTATTTAAAATAATTCATGACTATAACTATTATATCAAGACGATTGGTAGCAACTGCAAATGGGGTCGATACTTTGACAAAATATTGTATTTATCTTGTGCCTAACTACAAATATATATACCACAACTTATGCAAACTTTTCCGGTAATGTTTGCTGGGGAAATCATCCTTACTTCATACATGACCAAATAAGTATGTCTACAAGCACTAGACATTGTTTAACTTTTACACAGTTCAGCTTTCTAAATGATACTTTATTTTATCATTTGTTTTCCGACAATCAGTAGCTAATGAAAGAAAGCAGTGTAGTTCACAGATAATTATTATAGATCAACCGGAAAAAGGAAACAGAGGATGATGGGAACTGAGTAGACAAAGTGAGTTGTGTCGATTGCAGAATAACAATTCAAAATTTCAAATTGAAAGAAATGCAAATGAGCAACTTTCAAGTTATATTTTGTCTTATTGTGTTTACTATTATGGTATTGAAACATATGAATTCTGATGAAATTGTGGCAAAAACTACCTAACTATAGCTATGCACGATAAGTTAAGACTGATAGATAGCTATGAGGTCTCATGTGACACATATTATGGTACCTTTATTACTGCCACAGAGATAAATAATCATAATAATGTCACAAACACTACATGATATATCAACTCTTGTATGATACATCTGACAGATCAATGGCGGCATAACTTTAAGTTTTGGTGATGTATCGACTGCAGATAATTCATTCCATGTTCAGCACGCACATGTTTTTCCAACTGCAAACTTTGCATGTTGTACAATCAAACATATCAGTATGTAAAAACCTAGTATTATGAACACATACATTGAATCAAAGCATTTTCAATGACAGTTCAGGTAATATACAAACATCTATCTCATACATTTCTTAATTTTAGGACTCAAAACATTCCGAGGAAGTCAAGTGAGAAAGCTCAAAGCCTTGAGTTGATATCTTTTCATTTAGTTGACAATGGTCTTAACACCACATTTATAGCAGAACAATGTGTTATACACGGTACTGTTGGAAAAGTGTAGACTGTGTCAAGTTTTCTATCGTCAGCAAGTTAGGGTAAATATAAAAACAGAAATAAACCGCACCGACAATCTTGTTGATTTTTGAAGCATCCATCTCGAATCCATCGGGTCCATCTCGCAAATGCTGACCTACGTGCTCAGATATCATGCTGACCCCGACTCTCGGAGAAAGGTGACTTATATACAGCGATCAAAGCAAAGTCCCAAGTGACCATGATTTTTCCATCTGTTAATGTTGTTATAAAAGTCCGCCTCTTAAAGCCAATACAAGATGAAGCACTGATCCGCCTTGAACCTTATAGTCTGCTGCCGTCTTATCATCATTCCTGTGAGCCAAAAAATAAAAAATCAACGTGAGAACGATAACGACATTGCTTCAATTAGCTTCAAGTCATGCACCACAAAGTATTCAAAATCAATATGAATATAACTCAATTTTTTGTCGAGGTTTCAAATTCTTCTCTCTAAATGAACAAGTTCATACAATGTACATTATTGATATCTTTATTTCTCATAGAACTGGAAAGAATAACCATTAACTGCACACATTAAACATTCATTATCCTGATCTATAGTAATTATTGTTGTCTATTTTAAATACTTAAACTTGAGCTAAGCGAACTAACACTATATTCAATGGAAAGTATGGCTGAGTCAATCCTGGTGTTATATTAAACAGGGCCAGATTTATCATTGAGCAAGAGTGACCCAGGCACCCACTCTAGCAACAAAGGGGGGGGGGGGGTAGGAAAGGGTTGGGCAAAATTTAGTATACCAAGAAAGGAGAAAATATTAACTATTGAATAGTTTCACTGAATATCTTTATATAAACTGTTTGTTTTGGTTGCCTCTTCCTATCACTGTCCTATGCTTGGTTGTCGTATGGCTAATTGGTTACCACAGAAGCTAGGTGACCAAACCAGGGTGACCAAGAAGGGGTTAATGCAGTGCCAACTGTTTGTGAACTGGTTATCACAAACTTGAAAATTTTCAGGGGTTGTGGTTATTTGATAAAGAGATTTAGTCCTTTCAGATCAAGGACCAACTCCTACAAATTGGCTACAGGTTTTCGTGTAGCAGTTTTGTGTGTTATGAATTTTTGGCTGCTGTTATAAACGGCACAATGAAGTTTTTTTTTTAAGTTAAAAGCCCACTACTAATACGTCCATTTTGTAGCAATTCTTGCCCATTTTGCAATAGCATTTTTACTATATCTATCCCTGCAAGAACAAAAAATGCTTACATCTGTTTGCCACTGAAGATGAGTCTCTGTTGAGGTGGGGGTATGCCTTCTTTCTCTTCTACTCTCTCCTTAATTCTTTCAACCTTAAAAGATTAAGGAAGAAATAATGAACAAAGCACACATTTAAGGTAAAGTACATCTGTAAGTTACAATTTACTGACCACTAAGGACACAGGCCTGTAAGTCACAATTTACAGACCACTAAGGACAAACTGCACAATACTGTATGAAAGCAAAGTCACAGTGTAAAATCAGTTGGAACCAATTAAACTGCGAGCTACCCCGTAATGTTGAAAATGTATTGTGTAAAAATGTAGTGGGCTTGACATACTGTTACTCTTATATGGCTAGTTGAACTTGTTGCCTCTGAAAAAGTGTGCTAAGATCAAAATGTAAATCCCTAAAACTGTATAAAATTCAATTTACCCACAATGGCAGTTTTTTTTTGGAGGGTGGGTTCTTTATTATTCTCCCGCCCTCCCTCCCTCTCTCTTTCTTTGAAACATACCTTAAAATTTCATGTCTGTTAACTCAGTCCCCTCCCTTAATTGTTGATTCACATATTACAACTGGAATAATAGTCAATCATTCCACAAAATACTTACTTTGTCATTGGGCTCAATGTCAATTTCAATCTATAAAATAAAAGTGAAAATAACATTAGGAATCAAATAAATTATAAGCAATAGTATGACAATAGTAATGTTACATTAATTTTGTCAAAGTGAAAACTTAATTTAATTTGATCAAGGCTATCTTAAAGCCTTTTTTATTGGATTCCATTATAAAGACAAACAAAGCGATGCCTATCATGGCAGCATAAATCATCTTTATTGTTTACAATCACAATACTATGATGAGGGTACATGTCTTGAAAATAAGTTCCTCATCAAAATATTGTGATTGTAGGGGAACCTGCCAAAAGGGATGATTTAGGCCATTAAGATACGCATCAGTCTGTGTTGGTTTATGATGGAAAATACTACAGTTTAAAAAGTGACTGAATGGAAACATGGAAATTGTTTAAATATTGCTGTTGGTTTGAATTCTGGACTCTGATTGGCTTTGAGTCAGATGTTAATCTAACGACCGTTATCCCATCCACTATGAACTTTTTGGTTACACAAACTATCACTAAAAAGGGACTGGAGCATAATGAATGAATTGTGGAAAAACAATAAATTCAAGTATGACCGATAAATAGTTCTCTAACATGCTTGCAGACTCAATAACATATATCGTAGAGCAATGCATAAGCACTACTTAAAAGTGTGTAAATTTCTTTGTAAAATCCATTTGGATTTAATTATCCAACTGTTTCTTACTTTCAAAAAGTTTCAATTTTATTTCCAATTTCCTCATCCCAAAAGTTTCATACCTATTTATTTTGCAACTTTATCTGATTATCCTCATTTTGTTTAACTAACAAGCATCTTACACTACAAATTCTAATAATCACAGCAGTGGTTTTTTTTGTGTTGTTTAGGATTACCTTTATTAAGTTATTATGTTTTCACTGTATTTATTTTCTTTTTATCTTTTTTTTTTTTGTGAAGCGCTTTGATACTTTTTGTGATTTAGAGCTATATAAATGACGTATTTCTTATTATTATTATTATTTATAGTTTAAGTGGTAAGGGTTGGTCCCAACTTCCACCCTCAATGCACTACCTTAAAAGCTGTCTTCTATGACCACCAGTGGCGGAGCTAGGGGTATTGGTCGAGGGGGGCGAGAATGGTCTGTAGGGGCGCTTTCGACAGTATCTAAGCGGGGCACCACCACAGGTTGGCGAGGAGTGTACAGCAATTTTTTAAGTAAACATACTTCCTAAATCGCCGGAAGTTACCCTTTCCTGGCCTTGCTAATTAGCAGAAAAACGAAGAATAAATAGGTGTCATCGCCAACAAAATGTGACAAATGTCAATAGGTAGATGAGAGCGCAATAAAAAGTAAATAATCGCAAATAAGTAAAAAGTGGTAAAAAGCTTAAAAGGGCGCCAGCAGTCCATTTGAGTCCGTCAGGGGGGGCATCTGACTGTATAGACGCTCCGCCACTGATGACCACACTACCACCATCTCACTATCAGCAATACTTTTTACCACTGACACAATGGTATTATTAAATACCCAGTCTTTAACATCCCTTAGCAATTATGAATAATGGATAATAATGCAAACATGTATTGAATTGAAAATCTGACCTTTTGAAAACAAAACAAATGAAAGCAAGCAATTTAGAACTCAAATTAGAGATAGACATTTAGCCGATGAAAAGCTTAATGAAAGTGACAGTAACTTACCTCCTTTCCTGTCAGCGTCTTTATATTCAGTCAGAGGAAACATCAGTTGTTACAAGTTGGAATCAAAAGAAAAGCAAGAAAATTAAGACAGCTATGGTTACAAAAATTACAAAGCTAAAGTTAATGAATGTTGTGTTAAACTTTAACATGGTAGCCTATGTGAACAAAAGGTCAATGTCCCAATTTGCCATTCATTCTCCATATTCTGTATGCACCTTTCACTTCAGTATGATAAAAGTTGCATGTTTAGAAGTAAATTCATTCCATACCGAATTCAATGATGGGTCCCTACCAGAGTTGCCTCTGAGTTGACTACTTTCTTCACTTCATATAAGAATCAAGCAATATTTTGAGTTTTCTTCATACCATAGGCCTAGATAGTAAATGGTGAACAGTCAGTATCTGCTCATCTGTTGACAGATACTCATGTATCTGAATCGAGCATTTAGCCTACGTGGACCCATCAAGGTCTAATTTCTAATGATATTTAACACTGGCTACTAAAGCAACTACACAAACTATGCGCCTAGCCTATAATAGGCTATGCTAGGCCTAACTTAGGCAACCCTTAACAAACAGTTAGGATCTGTAACTTAGTGTTATGCCGAGCCTATCGACCTCCAAAGTTAACTTACCTTAACTTTAATAAGCATGATGAATAATACATGTGTTTCGTTTCAACAACTACAAAAGCTGAAGTCCTCTCGAACGCTACTGTTATTGATGCCCTATGCAATTCCCCTTTTCTCTCCCAAATTGTTGTGAGCTGACTAAGTCAAAGAACTTGGTGTTGTTTGTTCCATGCAAAGAAAGTAAGTCACACATTGCCTATGCGCTTATGCTCATTGCTGAGAATGACATCCGTGGGTGCATGAAGCGCCTGCGCTAACCCATCAAACTTTTATAAGTCTGCCCCTAGCTTAGTGATTGAACAAGACTTTTAACGAAGTGAAACTTACAGAAAATGGCACAATGCTACCCAGCAATCATCTAAAAACCAAATTTCTTTGGAATAAATTATGCACGCTCTCTCGTTTGGTGAGAAATACGTTTTGTTTCTACGGTTTACAGATACAAGCTCCCTGTAATCGAATCGTCTGATTGTTTTTGTACGTTAGTAGTAGTTGCACGACAAATATCAACATGCATGCTTGTTGTTTCACGCTGAACTATTTTAAAACATTGTTGTATTTAGCACTACTACCAGTGCAAAAAAGAACAATCTTTCCCAGATTCATATTAATTGTATCGAATTATTGCAGTTATTTATATATTTTATACATTTAAACCATAGTACTGATAGCAACAAGAAAGATGTGCACCTGGAGGATGCTAAGTCATCTCCTGGTTTTGCAACGTGTTAAGGCCTGATGAGGGGGCAATGAGCCACAAGGTCAAACCGGGGGCCCAGGAAAATATGGAGTGGAAGTATGTGATGAAGAATAGATAGGAGGCCAGTGATATATACATGTCCCAGGGCCCCAAATTAGCTTGCAACATTTTTGCAGACAAATTACAACTGCAATTTTGCAGTCAAACCATTATGAAAGGTTATCTTTGTCATCCAGGACAAATCAGAAATTTCTGTCCCATTCATATGGTTCTAAAGCTCTTAATCTTTCAGAGGTATCAGAGCTAAAGCCTTTTTTTTCCATTTTCTTCTTTGCTTTCAGAAAATTCAAAGTAAATCTGTTCATGTTACATTTGCAAACCAACTAACTATTGATTCAACAGCAGCCCTCGCTTTCAAGACTGGATCTACATACAGACGACACCCTGGTAAACTACAGCCAAAAGTAGTTAAACTTCCAGAAAGTTTGCAAAATACTGTTTCTGGTATCTTCAAAGGTCAGTTTGGGTTTGTGGTTTGTCCATAAATGCTCTCAAAAACATGTTTGTTCCCAAGTCAGGATCAGAAGAGCTCGAAATAAAATTTTCATAACCATTTTTATGTCTTGAGTGTATTGCTACCAATGACAATGACAGTTTATATTTCTTTATTTTGATAAACCATTTAGGGAGTATAACCAAGTGAGTAAATTATATTTGGCAATTGTAACAATCTGATGACAACAGTTGATTACTTTGAAAATTCTGCTGTAATATTCCTGCATTACTAGTAAAAACTTCATCCAGGTTATAAGGGGATATTTACAACAAATTTACAAAAGAAAAGTAAATATTTTAAAGATGATTTTGTTGATGTCAAAGTCAACCAATTTAGATTATAACCTAACAATTTGGTACTTTTTTTTAAACTACCATATATTTATAATGATAGGAGGATTGATTGAGATGCTGTATTTACAGTGTGTAATGCCACTTTCTGCCTTACTATTTTGATTGACACCAGATACTATCCATTTAACATGCTCACAAAATTCTCGGACATAAAGTCCCTTTATTCTGTAAAACTAATATTCTTATGACTTCAACACATTAAATATTTTCATTATAGTTGTCATATTGTCATTGTTGTTATTATTAATAATAATAATAATAATTAAATAGTTTGCAAACATAGAGTGTTAGTTCCCATAGCTCAAGTTTAATTATTTAAAAAAGACAACAATAAATACTGTATATCAGGATAATGAATGTACAATGTGTGCAGTTAATGGTTCTTTCCAGTTTTATAAGAAATAAAGATATCAATAATGTACATTGCATGAACTTGTTCATTTAGAGAGAAGAATTCGAAACCTTGACTCTCAAGTTTCTGCTTTGACTAATTACCTGTTGAGTAGGAAGAGACCAACGGAAGACTCGGAAGTGAGGGAAGCAGCAAAGTACTTCACACAGCAGCTTGGATCGACAGGTAAGTGTGAGGTGACCAGATGTCCCTGGTTTCCGAGGACAGTCCCCGGAGTCCATGTACCATCCTCGGATTATAAGTGTCCCTGGGAATGTCCCTGAATATCATCATCTTTAAACAACTAACTGTTTGGCCTTCTGTAGAACCAACTTGAATGTGAGCTGATATTGTTAACAACTACAAATGTAAAAATCATTTCTGACTCACAGATAAAGGCAGTAATTCATTCAATTAATTCCATAGCCTAAAATTCTCATGAAACACATCTTTTTACACCTTGTAGCAAATTAGTAGACTTCCAGTTACCAGCAAGTTCTTAGACCTTAAATTTGTATCCTGTT
Organism: Apostichopus parvimensis; assembly: GCA_000934455.1. Taxonomy (NCBI): domain Eukaryota; kingdom Metazoa; phylum Echinodermata; class Holothuroidea; order Aspidochirotida; family Stichopodidae; genus Apostichopus; species Apostichopus parvimensis. Next base: position 17,270 of record KN883459.1, on the reverse strand, counting down.
AATAGCTACACTGAGACACAAAGTCAAAACTGGTAAACTTCTCAAGGTTTTTAAAATTTAAGAAAGGATAAGTTACTCGTTGTTTATATTTCGATCATATTGATCGCAAAATATATTTTATTTTTTTCTGTGCCGCGGATGAAGATGAGCTTGATTCGGATGCTCAAAAGAAGTTGCAAGATAAGGTCAAGAGCAAACTGAGGAATAGACTGTATCACTGGAAACCAATCAGGTAAGATAGTCTCTCATTCGTCATACCTATACCCAAAAGATATATCTCATTTCAACTATGCATTCCTGTGTAAGCATACACAAACGGATACCTATCAGAACAGCCTAACCCATCCTTCCTAGTAGCAATACTCTTTTAATATGCATTGAAAACATTCCATTGGACACAGCCATTGTTTATAAAGAGACCATATAAGATTTTAAAAATATATCACACATAGTTGTTACAAGTCACTTGTCTTCAGGTGGTGTGGACTCAGTACCTTTAATTTTCCTTACTTAATTCACTGTATAGGGAAATTCACTCAATAGGGAAATGAGTGACTTGTAACATAACTTGTTACAATACTGATAACAAATATCCATATCAATATCAATATGTAATTTGATCTAGCTACCACTACTTCATACAAGTTTATGTAGACAGTCGCTTAGTATACACAATACACATGTCTCTTTAGATATTGCAGTTATAGTTTAGATATGGCAGATTAAATGTGGCAGTTATGCTCAAGATGTGGCAGATAGCCACAAGAAATACAGTTGGATGCATACGGTATTAAGGGAATTCTGCTTCAAATTGTTCAGTGTGAACTTTGTTACATTGGCTATCTTAATTAAATCTAAATTACTTCACAGATGTACAGATATATACCCATGAAATTGACTCTATCAAAGAAAGATAAATTCTGTAAAGAGATTAAATAAAGGGAAAGAACTGGTTTCATTATTTGCAAGAAATATTTTTCATGTACTTGATATCCCAGAAACATCATGTGTCATCATTTATGACAGTTATCAACAAATTGGGATAAAATGTAGAGGGTCATGTACAAAAAAACCAAACACTATCTGCTGGGGATAAAAGTTAAAAAAAAAAATTTCAGAGTAGTTTTTCATCATTCTTTATCTTTGGCTTGAAAGATATAGTTTTGATGAACGTTGTATCAAATAGCTCAATTACATTTATGTTTCATCATGTTACCTTTCGTTTTCTTCTTTGCTTCAGTTTTGATGAAAATGTTAGTTTTGTCTACCTGGCAGCTAGACTGGCTCCAAACTATGCAATTATATACAGAGTCCTACATGAGGTAAGCTGACATACTAAT
>KN883458.1:36983-48405 GCA_000934455.1 Apostichopus parvimensis | reverse complement strand
TGTGAGTAGTAGGGAAGTAGACATTTCAATTACAGAAAAGTCTTAATTGCATAATTAGATAAACTAGCAAGAAATGAAGTCAATGTTCTCATCTAACATGGCGTTATATCAACATTATTTTAAGTGAAAATTGTGCTGTGCTGGGTATTTTATTGCAACCTCACTGTTTTCAAGGTTAGCCTTCATCATTACTGTACACTCGCTATATTTTTGATTTCCGGAGAATATGCATTTGTTATGAAATATATATGATATTCGTATGACCGAACACATGTGTATTCATTTACTTACATCGGAAGTCAAAGATTCCGTTGAGCTCAGTTGCCATTTTCCAGTAGAAACATCTAACTGAAAGACATACTCCAAAAGTTGCCAGAATACTGGGAAGAAAACGTCATGAATAATTTTAGTTTGATAAAGTTCTCAATTTTCTTTTTTAGTACTTTTGCAACCGTCGTCATATATGTATTACTAGCTTAAAATTATGTTGTCGATTTGAATTGTTTATTGATATATATCGATTAGTACACACATGAAATTTAGTTAAAATAGATGGATACATTGATAAAAAATATTTTCTGGTGTTGTGGAATATTCTTACCGGTAATACTTCTTGAATTCATGTTAGATTTCAATGTCTCTACGGTTAGGGACAGAGGTAATACAAATTTACCATGGAATCTGTGATTAAATAAAGACAAAATCTACATATTTTATATATAGTAAAAACATGAATGCAAATGCTTGAAAATTACATCCGTGACGAAGAAGAACACATTCACAAGTTAGACAGTTAAAAGTTATACAACTTTAAAACAAACAAGCCTACAGACACACACCAGTATCTCCATTCTTCAAGCTGCCATCCCCGTCACTGCAAGTCTGGAATTGCCTACAGTCAAGCACTTCGTCTTCGTTGCATTTGCTCTAACAATTCCTCTTTCATTTGCCATACAGATGTTTCAGAAAAACACCTGACTGCCAGGGGCCATAGTGCCAGAAGGGTGCGTGAAGCCATTCAGAGAGTCCGTTCCCTTTCCAGATCATCTACTTTGGCAGTGAAGAACAAAAAGGGACGATATTGCGACAACAAGCCCCCCCCCCCCCAGGTTGTTACTTTTCACCCAAATCTTCCTCCACTTCAGCAAATCACCTCTAACAACCACAACATTCTCCTCACTTCAGATAGACTCCAACGAGCCGTCCCTGAAAAACCCATCATCGCCTACAGACGACCCCGCAACCTACGAGACCTTCTTGTGCATGCTGCTGTTCAACCTCTAACTTCTAACCCTACACCCATTCAGCATGGTACTTTCAAATGTGATCGTACTTCGAATGCATCATCTGCAGCCACCACATTGTTGAATCCAATTCCATCACCAGCCACAGCATGCAACTCACACACAAGACTAAGGGTCACATCACTTGCACAACCACTACTGTCATATATCTGATCTCTTGTAGAGTTTGCGGCACCAGTATGTTGGCGAAACCAAAACCACCCTCAAGAAGCGATTCTATGGTCACAGATCGACAGTCAATACCATGAAGACTGAGACCCCAGTTGGAGAACACTTTAACCTTCCCAACAATACCATTAACGACATGTCCCTACAGGGGATTGAATCCTTAGGTAGCCGTCCTGACCTAGTACAAATCAGCAGAGAGAGGTTGTTGATGCAACGCCTTCGCACCATTCAAACTCATGGGCTCAACATTCAGGAAGGACATGACTAACTTTTCTTATGTCCCCCCCTATTTCTCCCTTAGTGCCCCACCCCCATCACTCCTCTTCTCATAGCTCTCTTCCACCTTTTTTTCTTTCTATACACCTTTCTGTCCTTGTCCTTCTCCAGCTTATTCCCTACCCCCTTCCCTTAATCCTCTCTTTGTCCCTCCACTGTTTATCTCCTACATCTCCTCTTCCCCTGTTGGTTTCTTTCTTTCTCCTCTCCATCCCTTGTCTACTAGTCCCTTTACATCTATCTATTTGTGTTCGCCATGTTCATAAAACCTGTCTGTATGCTGTGCTTGTTTTTGTCCCGTCTGTTACTGTTACTTTACATTTAGCCTTTGAAGAAGATCCTGGTAGGATCGAAACGTCAGGCCAACTTACTTTTACATTCTCCTACACAGGCTCTCTAGTGGATAAGCAGTTTGCTAACAGTTTTATTTTATTTTAACTTTAAAACAACACTCAGATTGAAACAAACTATTGAGGTATTTCAAAGGAGATTCTGAACTAACAGAAATTGAAGTATAACTTGTAAAAAAATGCACTACCAATTTTCAAAGAAGTTATTTATATTTACTATTTTGACTTTTAATGCATTTATATCTGAACCATTAGTATGCTTATGAACTTTATACTCACGCTAATGTTTTTAGCTGAAGACACCGTTGCCCATATTGTACCACTCCGAACATGTTTTCCTGGGTAATTTCGTGTTCTGCTTGGGTTGCGAATACCAGTTTCCGTACTGATAATAGAACGGGAAGACTAAGTCCGGATTCCAGGGTTACTTCGTTCTGGCGTGCTACCTTGAAACTGTGGTCTATCTGGAGGCAGGGTACACCGATCTAAAAATAATAACGGTGAAATGTTACTTAACAAATAATCACGTTTTCCCTATCATATACGTAGCTCAGGTTTGTACTTGATGCGACATCTGCATACAGGCACTTAAATTTATTGTAAATTGATAAGCAACTGAGCATAGCTCATTTTTTTTGCATTCATTTCAGCTTATCTAGTTTTATATGAACAGTTGTATGCCTTGTACGGGTTTTAAGATGTGTTCTAATAATTTAATGCCGATACAACTGCATGTAAATATGATGACCTACATTGCTTACATTGTTCGCGAAGGTTTTGTTTGAGAGAAACACTTCTAAACATGTCACACCGTATGTCGTACTTGCCAATGTTGACATGAAGTGTATTTGACAAAAGGAAACATCTAAGTAACGTAGTGTGCTACCATTGTTTTCCAATACTACTTTGAATTTCAAGACATGGGCATTTTATACACATTCATTGTCGGTAGAGTTTGTAAAACAATCCATTCAGTATAACATACTTCTCCTTCAAGTTCTTACTGTTGATGATAAGCTGTGTTTCTTAATCCTAACAAATCATCATGTTTAACTCCATACACAGACCACAAATTATCTATAGATAACACCATGCTCAATGTACTCTACCTGATGTTTTTATACTGTGCTATTGTAATAGTTTAGACCAACACATTTAAAACGTGTGTTGATTTATTTTTTTCCAAATAGTTTCTACACATCTAAAAAGTCATATTGTTTTTCAATGTGAACCACGCACTGACGGCAATTTGGCACACACATTCAATATATATATATATATATTCCACTAAATCATACATTTGTGGATTTACCTAATGAAGAAAGAGCCATGGCTTGTATTTCCTCCGGATATGGCACTTAACTTAAAATATGGTAAACTTTGTAACTACCTTCTTCCTCGATGCAATATCAAGAAGCTGTATATTTGATCTTTGTAAGAGTCTGCTGTCAGAAGATCGTATTACCATGCCATCAGAACACAATCCCTTCACAGTTTCAACGACCTCCTCTGGACCATCTGGCTGTTCAAAAAGACACAAAGATGCAAATGATGCACCTCCTTCCACACTTTTCAAATATTTGATTATTCTGCCCGAGGCTTTCTTGTTCAGTCCACAAGCAAAACGAAAGACAAATTGAAGATCGACAGGATTAATTTTGTTTAGGTTATATTTAAGCCAGAAAGGCCAAAAGCTCCCGGCGTACGACGACAAATACCTAGCGGCATACCATTCAGCAAATAGTTTGTGATAGAAACGGACGAGTTCACTTTGTTTCATGTGATGAATATCATATTCTTCTGGTTCGTTGATTATTTCATGAGTTTTATCTACGATAAGAATGCCGATGTTTGAAAGTTCTTCATAGCAATCGTTTCCAACTGTGTCGATGAAGGTACGTTTGGGCCAAGAAATCATTTGTGTTTTCCCAGTGAGGCCATCAAACGCAAGTCTGTTCAGTTTGGAGTATTCACGTATTGACTGATGCATTGGTTCCTTAAGATCTTTCTTCCACATGTGACTGTAGAAACCATCTATCACGTACTTAAAGAAACTCGTCACTGAACTAAACTCGATAACACCTTTCTGATCATTGGCAACATGGGCAAATAGGACGCAGAACATCGGCACCTGGCAAATATCATTTAGAATTGGACTACTGTTCAGAGCATTTGTAATACGTTTACTTGCTTCCTGGTCACCACCAGTAACTGTTCGTTGAATGTACTCATCCCTCGACTTTTCGTCAAATCCAGTCAATCTAATAGTAACAGTGGTTGGATGTAAATATTTTGGTAAGGAAGATGATCTAGTGGATACCACAACCTTGACATTTGGGAACATCTTTCCAGCGATCATGTCCATGACGTCAGTTTCTTTACCACTATTCTTATCGGGATACTCATCATATCCATCCAACACGATAACCACAGATAAACTGTGTCTTAGTATTTCCAGGATGTCATCATCCGTCAGAGGTGATTCCTTCGGCATCAAGACAACACGAATAGCTTCAAATATTGAAGAAATATTTTCCAGAAGCCTAAGTGGCAGCAGAATGAAAACAGCGACATTTTTGAGCGGTGATGCAACATTTCCCAAACACCAGTCATATGCAGCTTGAAGAGTAAGGGTTGATTTCCCGTAACCAGGGTCTCCTTCTAATAAGATTCGGTTAGATGGAATTATATCACTGTCAAAAATGTCTCGGAATGATTTCAGACTCACTAAACCTGATTCGTCAAATGATTGCGAGTCATGTTTGAAGGAAGAGGGTTGATGGACAAGTTCTAAGCCAGACTCAACATATATATCATCAACGCAGCATATCTTCTCTCGTATGTATGGAATTGGCTGAATTCTATTGTACCACAGGGCGTATGTGTGTTTTAAAAAGTTTGCGAAGGTCTTTAGTTTACCTGTAGTGAGAAACGAATAGCGTATTACAAGTGATCAGATCTACACACAAGCTAAGATAGCAATTGTCAAGAATTCATTGTGCCGTGCGGAAGTGTTAACTACAGCCCGCCGCACAATGTACGACTATTAAAACTCTACGCAACTGTCATTACTTAGAAAATCATGGATAGTCGGGCACTATGCGTGGACTTAGGATTGGTACTGGTCATGACTTTGCCAGTTGTAAGTCGGCTCCAGTCAGGATTCTAAACACACTAATCAGCACCAGTTTTTATATTTGTGGTGTCACCTGTCAAATATCATTGTCATATCATATATTTTTTAAATGAAATTACTACAGTTATACCCAGAAATAGAAAACAAATTTAAGGCGCATCGAACGTAAAAAAAACACGATACCATTATCGGCCCCACTAACTTTACTACACACCCTCGTTCGACTATTTATTAAATGACAAATATCATTGTCATAAAGCCGTTTGTAAATAGGAATACGTTAGAAGTATGAATTTAACTGGAATATGTTTTTTAACCCTTCGCTGCGGTCAGTGATTCAAAAGAAAAACACTTTCAGTTTCATTTCATTAATATATTAATAGCCACAAACTTGTTTTTTACATAAACTCACACAAATCCACTGTGCAATTTTTGTAAAAATAAAATGAGGCAATGGAACTTGAAGTTTGTATGTATAGCATTACCTAAGAATTATAGTAAAATATCGGCTTTGACCTAATCGTCGAGAATATCAAATTTATATTACTAAGATATTACACACCCAATCACCTTGTTTTATTATAACACGCAAACTTGTTTATCTTCAATTGTTAAACGAACAATACACCTCTATCTATAGTTTTTCAAACTTCACTTTCTGTTGAAAGTTGAGTGTTATACGTTACAGGTTAAAAAACCGATTTACCTCAAAAACTTCTGAATAGCCTCCCGTACATGGTGATTTGTAAATGGAATCACAAATCCTTAGTAAATAACAGATTCACCAATAAGATTGTATCAAATCCTTAGTAAATAGCAGTAAATTGATGGGAGTAATTCGTATTCTTAACAATTCTGACAGTGCCACATGAGCATGAACATATAAAGATATGCTTCAAGTTACAGTACCTTCTTTCTGAGCCTTAGACTGACCATCACTGGAACATATTATCCCTGTATGTTCCTCATACAGCTTTTTCACACGTTCCTCGGTCCCAGAAAGACATATTTTCTTCAGCGCAAACAGAAGGGTTAGGATATTTGTTGGCTTTATTTGTCCTCTCTCCTCCATATAACGAATCATGAGAAGGCCTGCACTGACTGCAGTACCCAGCTCCTCTATGATAACAGGCGGATATTCAAAGAATGTAGCAAGTTGAAGAATAGTTGTAACAGTCAGAACGTCAGCAAGTGCAACTTTAAAACTACCAAAACCTGTTCAAAAAAGAAATAAGATGAAAGATACCTAACTAGTGCTCGGAACACTCCCAATTGATGCGTTAGTGCTTTGATGGTGAATATTTTGAACTTATTGATCAAAACGTATTAACCTGGTTATCCCTTTCACTTTCACAAGTATAATTTACATAAGATATTATGTTGTCAATTTGTTTTAATGATATCCGCATTAAATTTGCCAAAATTACGTGTTTTTATCAAAGAAAAGTAAAGATGGCTTCTCAAATAAGTTAGCAAACGCAAATGTGTACCATGGATTGTACATACAACAGCCTAACACGAGTTAGACAACAAATACAATAAATGCAAATGATTCAGTTTTCAAACTTACCGTTCACTGTCTTCTTCACATCTGGTTTGATGTCCACTGGATTAAAATTGGCAGCCATCTTAGGCCTGTAGTTCTGCATGCAAAATACAAATGAGGGTGAATTACTTTGGGTGTAAATTCTTTGTAAAGTTCCACAGTCAAGACAATAAATGGATTACTCGAGATATAAATGGGTTTCCATAATGTTGATACCTTGGATGGTTAATGTTACATTTTGGCTGTCTCCCTCTTGTGATTGATGGTGCAAACTGTATAATTGCTATACATGATGTGTATGAAGCTACCTTTTATTGTACATAAATGCGTATAATGTTATAGTTATCATACGAAATTATATTGTTTATTTGTCTTGCATATGAAAGAAAGAAACAAAATCAGTAAGTTTTATCATACATTAAGATTGACGGAACCGACCAAAATTGGTTTTGAAGGCATATACAAAAATAATATTGATTTTGTACTTAATTAATCTGGTCTTTTTTGGTTGTAAATTTAAGGCTTTACATTAATAAATGTTAGCAAATTTCGTAAATATGATTTTTATCACGCTCTGCGTGTTTGTAGCAATCTACATTTTGCCGCGATCACGTACTCATACTCATAACACGGTAAATTAAAATGTTCCTACATTGTGTTTGTGCTTTGGTTGGCGATCTAAAACGGTACAAAAGACTGGTGCAGACGGATCCATGTCTAATTTAGTAAAATTAATTGATTCATTGATAATTTCACTATGTAACATATAACAGAGTCCATAAGTACTACGGACACCTCGCCAATTTTCCACATATGCAGTACACATGTTGTGTTTGATAATGTCATTCAACATCTTTTGATTTTTTTTCGAATAAAGTTTCCGTTTTAAAGATATACTCATTTGAAGTTTTTATAAATCTGAGAAACTCATTATTTAGTGCAAACTATGACGCGCTTTTTTAAATTTAGGCAGTAATTACCCTTTATTACAAGCCCATATACATCATTGAAATACTGTGGTATTCTTCTTTTCAAAGAAGACTGCACAATTTTTCCAAAAATTATCAAACCTCTGTTCAGTGTCCTTAAAAGGAAGGTTGTAAAAACGAGGAATAACATATCAGAAAATTAGGCATTCACTTCTTTTATATTATCACTGTGCATAATTAGCTAATTTAAATTCATAAATAAAACTAGACTTAGGAAAACTCTTGTAAAATAGTCAAGCTTTGATGGACTTTGATGGGGTGTGGCCGGAAGGGGTGGGAGGGGGGGGGGTGTTGCCGTTTAGGTAGAAATTGTACAAGGGGTCAATCTGGGAATGAGTCATGGTTTGCTCATAGCACAGGGAAACTTACAGGATCAGTTATTAAGTGTTCTGGCCAAATATCTATGCATTCTCGTCATGGGTTTATGCGGATGCATCTGCTGTGGTCGAGTGGATAAAGGCGATCTTATTTAAAGCAATGGGGCTTGACAATTGGGAGGTTCGGAGTTCGGTCCCCGGCCGGGTCATACTAAGGTGGGTTTTTCATTCAACAGCTATCTTCGGTTTTCCCATCTGAAATGACTTTCTAAATTGAAAAGATTCCAAATTTGAGTTAAAATGTTGAACTGGAAGCCAACGACGTGAAAGTTGTAATCTATAAGCCCTTGCTGGCTTCTCCCACATTCGCGGTCGCTTAAGCGTCGTAAATTTAACTGCCTGATTATTATTATTAGAAGTTTGATGAGGGAGCAAGATCAGAAATTAAAAGATGTTCACAACTTCACAGATTTTTCTTAAAACTACCTGGCAAAAGAAAAGGTCAATAAAGAAATTACCACACCTATGTTTAGTTAAAGAATACTTTCAAATGTTATGAGACGCAAACAAAGTAACATCTATGATCTGTGAGTAAAGTATTGTGCTGCATTACTTTAGGTACCTGATTACACAGATCTTTTTGAAAAAAAGTCTACTAATAAAATGAAATAAAGAAACTTTAAGATGTAGTATTTATTACAATTTATTTTATTTGATATCTGCTCCGTCAACTTTTGAACACTTTTGATCAGATGAATGGGAAAACACCATCAGGTAGTCGTCTTAAAATGTTGTATATGTGTTTAAAGGAGCTCAGTGAGTTTCTTTGACAGCTTAGGGGAATCTGTGCAAAGATGTTCGGCCTAGGCATATATGTTAATTGGATGTGCTTTTCTTGGAATAATGACATTATTATGCAAATTTATAGTCAAAGAACAGTGGAATTTTGGCACTATTTATAACACAACATTATTTGTTTGAATAAGGCTGTATGACGGAAGATTTGGCAAATATAAAATTCATTGAGCTCCTTTGACAGCAATCATTGTCAACAAATTTGAAGAATCAATCGCTCCACTCCACCATCTCCCACCAGTGTTTCTTAAATACACATTTGCAGTTACAATAATTCCAGTCTGAACCATCTTCCCCATGTTTTATGTTTTGGACTCTATTTTATTTTTATTTATCTAGTTTTCTCTTTGCTTGGATGTGGTTTTATAGTCTAGCAAGTCTCATGAGATCTTCCTTTACAGTAAATCCCCTATGAGTTATGTAATATATCCTAGATCTACAAACTATTTAAATAAAACATATTATTCTGTGATATGTACATCTGAGGCCCTCCGTTCCCATGCTATAGAAATAAATGTAATCACAGCTCCAAAAGAACTGTGAATCCCACTTATCCAATTGGTAAGTACTGTTGGAGCATACAAGGGTAACACAGATTCTCCCCATTTTCCATTACTAGAGGAATGAAATGAAAAAAAAGAGTTATGCCTTTTCCATATCATCAAGGGACCAAATACATTAAGTACTATATTGTATAGTCAATGCACATAAGTTATAGAAAAGGTAACAGTTGTACCACAGTTAGGCCTAGTCAGTGTTCACTCGGAAATCAATGGCTTAAATACTAAGAAAAACTTATAATAAACAGTAACAATTTTTAAGTGTTTTAGAAAAAGTGTTAACCATTTAAATATTCCAGAAACTATTATTTGGCCAAACTATGTTTCATGAGAATGAATTCCTGGAAAAGTATGCTCAACAACTTGTGAGCAAACAGTTTGCTCCTAACTTTGCTTTGACTTGACCTATGCAGACAAGCTATCAGACCAGTACACTATAAAGGAAAGAAGACTACATGCGTATAACATTAATGATTATACATTGGAGGGCAATTATTTTACAAATCTACGCGACCACGATTGCGGGAGGAACAATTAAGGGTTACAATTTTGCATTGGTGGCTTCACAATCAACATTTTCATCTGATTGAGATTCTTCTTTTAATTTAGTGGGTCACACTAGAAGGGAAACCATATATTGCTCTTGAAAAAAGATGTAACCTACTTTGACTCGGCCAGAGATCGAACCTTCACTAATAAGAATTCCTTTTTCATCAAGTCAATAACAACACCAATGTATATTTTGATCCAGCCATGCTGTTCTTAATAGGCCTAGATGCGCCTATATAACATATTTGTTTCCTGTATTATTTCTCAGTGAAATCCACTAGGTTATATCATAAATATAAACATTCTAACTGACACTCTAGCCTAGCTACTTTCGATTTTTCTAATCGAATAATCACCTGAAATTGTTCAAATAAATACAGGCAACGTGACTTGATAACACATCATATCTTATTTTCAGTTGAGCATGACAAAATAGAACAATGTGCGTTGAAACGAACCAAACAAACAATGAAACACATCCAACCAAAACCATTCTGCATTAGATTAGACATAATCGGAGCACATGATAGGCCTATGGGTAACAGTTTACTCTCTCTACGTCTCAGTAAAACCAAAATCAAAGAACAGAAACACGTTGACTTTAGGCACAGTGCGTATATATTATAGCGTACGCCTAGGCCTATAAAACGTTGTATTATAATCATATAATAACATGTATGATCATAGGTCTTATCCTACGCCTTAATCTACTTTATACACTGTACTAGACCTTGGCCTACTAAAGTCAAATTAGCCCTACAAGGCCTAGACTAGTAGTAGTATTATTTCGTTATATTTGCTTACACTTTTCTTTTCAAATTTGGCTGCCAAATTCGCAATCCCAAGCGCCTACAGTAATAATGAAACCGTACATCATGTACACTATAAGTAAAACGAAGACCTCACGCGAACGAGTGTACAGACTACGTAATGTTTACACTAGTTACGCGCACGTCTAGTAAAAGAAATACATGTTATCTGGTGTAAATATTGAATAGCCCCATCGGATGGAAAAGGATCACATGACGTCCTTATGTACAGTAGCATATATCACCACATAAGGACTTGTGGAGCAGAAGTTCACATGTGGCGATAAATAAGCCACATAAAGACTTATGGAAAAAAAAGATCAATATAGTACAGTTTCGGCGGTCATTATGTGACAGTGTAATGACCGCATGTCAGTATGTGGCGGTGCTGATTGCGCCACATAAGGACTTGTTATTGTTATAATGTGGCAGCAATTTGTATTCACATAATGACTTAGATCCACATAATATTTGTCCCTTTTGGCGTTACATAGAGTCGGTAATATGATCTCCTTTGAAAGCATTAACAGGTTAAACACTGTTTTGATTTTTTTTCGTATTTT
>KN883456.1:111374-125400 GCA_000934455.1 Apostichopus parvimensis | reverse complement strand
ACATTGCACACACTAGACTTCTTTAACAACCTTCTGATGTTTAGTTGAGCACTTTTTCATCCTGGGTTAACGAATGGGTGAGGGTTTCATCTATATCGAGTTGGTCAAGGGGAGTGAGGCATTCTGCTCCAGGAACCACTAAGAACACATCTTCAACTTCAGTCGCTGAGACATCTCTCTCACCATACGAACCATTCTTTGCCAGACCACTACCATCTGTACCCCCTTTCAAATATTGCGATTCCAGTCCTTCTTCTGAGAGGATGCTGTCAGTGTCCAATCTATCCTGGTCTAAGATGGCCTCTATAGAAACATAGCTTGCCATGTCAGAGAGATTGTCCAAGTGATCTGTTGAGTGAGTACGACCCATGATTGACAGGGGATCAATTTCACTGCTGGTTTCATCACCTGAAGAAGGTACCGATAGGCTTCTACAAGGGTTCGGACGGGCGCGTAGTAGTAAGTTTTGTCCTTCATAATCCTTCTCCAAAGGGCAACATTCTTCCATAACTTCCTGGAAGCCTAGACCCTTGAGGCTAATATGCGGTGAGGAGAGAGGGCTGTCTGGAACATCCTTACTCTCGATAAAAGTGCTCTCAGCACCGACTCCAGACTCCCTCTGCTCTGGAGGACTCTGATGCCTCTGATGGTGAATGTTACTGCTTATTATCTCCAGGTTTTGTAGCGCAGCTTTGTATTTACCCTTGGCTAAACTCACTTGCTCGGTCAACACGTCAACTTTTGATTTCAAAGCCTGTTAGTAAAGATACAAAAATAAATGAGAATCAATCCATGCTTGAAAAACACATCAAACAAAATGTTACACAATGACAGGTTTACTTAAACCATCAGTGAATGTCACAAAGACTGTCACTGTCAACCATCAGTGAATGTCACAAAGAGAGAGGATTCTTTTCTGATTTACGTTTAACAGCAACAACATATACGATCTCATCATTTTACAATATTGTTAACTTATTAATTTCACTATCAATTGGTTGCAAGAATATGTTTACAACTTAAATTTGGGGCAAAGTTAGGAGATTATGGAATTGTAGGTTATTAAATCTTACATTAGCAGAGTTCATGGTATCATGGATGTTATATAGTTTCTGGAGACTTTTAGAGTTGGGACAGTGTCTGCAGAATTTTATCAACAGTTTAATTGAGCAGTGTAACATGAAATGGAGAGTAAGTGAAGATCTGAAGAAAATCTGAAAATGTTTTATTGGCTCACTTATAGTACAAATGTACTTTACTGTAACAGCTTGCCAAAGCAGCTAGGTAGTATTTATGCCTAAATAAATGTCACTAAATCCAGTGAGAACATCAGTTTCTTTTTATGACTAGAACAAGAGGTAACACTGATAACATCACAACAACTGTAGAAATAATACACCTTGAACTCAAAAGTACACCACGCATATTAAATAAACCATACCATCAATGTTGTGACAGTGTAACTGTGTTAAGCACACACAGAATGTGGCAAATTCCTTCGAGCCTGCCTGATAAGGATCAAAGACAGGGTAAACTGACAAAATACCAGTGCCTGGAGGGTGCCTGGAGGGTGCCTGGAGGGTGCCTGGAGGGTGCCTGGAGGGTGCCAAGGTAGTAAACAGAATCACTGGACCACAAACTCAGACAAGTGTAGCTGATCAATCAATCTCCATGGCAACCAATAATAATAGTATCTTTTTTTAAAAAAGCTGGCCAACTGTGAAACACTATATTAAGTTTTACTTCTATATCCAATGAGTGATTTTGATGTTGTAGTTGTTTGCTTTCAAATTAAAATAATTAGCATAGCATTCTCTTGTTAATGTTTGTTCAAGCTAATTACTTTTCGAATGATCCCATTTACAATGTTTTGACCTTGAGCAGTTGTTGGTGCACCAAAACACTCTGTACATGGGATGCACAAACCAAGTACAAAATTAAACCACAGTGTACTTAGACTCCAGTTTAAGTGTACATGCCTAGATGGTAAGATAAACACATTCATACACCCCAGACATTGCATGCTCTCCTTCTACCTATGCTGGCCTACTAGTAATAACCATTTGAACATTTTGTTTGTCAAGAAACATGATTACAATAATGTTGTGTATTAACCTGAACCTTACAAGTTATATACAAAATGTATAATACACTTTTGGGAACTACAGTATTCAAAGGTACTTGGCAACAAGTTCAAATATTTTCTGTTCCTTCATATTAATGTTTTCCATAAGGGTGAGAGGACCAGGTATGATAGCAATTTCTTCTAGAATTGCAGGTCACAGTGAGGGTGTATAACTATAAATATATCACTATTAACAGCGTCAGCTCCAAGAGTGAGACAACTGCTGTCCAGAAACTAATCAGCCATGAAGACAATCAGAGATTAGAAGCATCCATGAAAAATCAGGTATAATTAGGAAAACTATTAATAGGGTTAGCAGGTCGTTAAATGCATGATATGTGTCAGAATCATCATACATGACTGGAGTTTGCAAATTAGATTGCATATTACAAGGCCTCAATGATAAAAGACTTGAATACACATGGATGCACCAGATATCAAAATCTATGGTCAGGTGGAAGCATGTGTTCAACTACACTTTCTGTGTGTTGTACACAATGTGAGTGGTTCAAGGGTTAGGGTGGTCAGGTGGAAGCATGTGTTCAACTACACTTTCTGTGTGTTGTACACAATGTGAGTGGTTCAAGGGTTAGGGTGGTCAGGTGGAAGCATGTCAACTACACTTTCTGTGTGTTGTACACAATGTGAGTGGTTCAAGGGTTAGGGTGGTCAGGTGGAAGCATGTGTTCAACTACACTTTCTGTGTGTTTCCTGAATATCTCCTTTCATGGTAAGGGATCATTGTTATGCATGGCTATATAAACTATGTTTCAGTTCCATTTGACTGAATGGATCCAACAAAACATGAGACCACCCACTCAGTTCATTGATTATGATTTACTGTCTTGTTCTTTTATCTAAAAGACTCACTCTGTAGATTGCTAACTGCCCATCTTTTGTTTGGTTGTAATTCAAGTTAGATTTATTATATGTTATACCTATATTATCGTATGTAATAACATATATATATATAAAAAAAAATTATGGCATAGAAATCACACACACAACATTAATTTTTGGTTGTCAATGTTATATGATGCACATGATGTTATCTACAAAATTTCTTAACATAGCATATCACATCCTAACTGTTGCTAATGTTTATATCTTTATTTCAAACTTACCTCCAGCACCAACTTAAATTCATTATTGGCTTCAAAGTAAGGTTTTGATTTATTGATATTTCTCTTGAGGGAACGTTGCAACTTCTTGACCTCTTTTTCCGCAGCTTCATATCTGCTCGCTGTTGCCATGTGCATCTCCTCGCTGTCAAGTCTGTCTTTTTCTGCCTCATTGACCTGAAATGATATCAAGTTTGGCCTTCATTTAAAAGGTACTTCAAATGAAGCCTTTGTGAACCTATGGTGTGTGATAATGCATTTGAAAGCTTTTAGATTATTTACTGAAGGAGTAGAGAACTTAAAACCTCAGTCTCTGTAATGCGAGAACGACCTGAGAATGACCTGTCAGCCTAGGTACTGGATATAAGTTAACATGCAAGTAATAAGTGACGCCAGGTAACACTCACACAAAGTAAAAATGGAATCTGAAAAATAGATAGCAATAGCAATTGGGGTATTCAACTTTATTATTCAATGGGGTATTCAATTGGGGTATTCAATGGGGTATTCCACGGGGTATTCAATGGGGTATTCAATCGGGGTATTCAACTTTACAGCTCAACATACCCTGGAAAAACATCAGGGCCTCCAACGTCTCATACTTATATAGAATCATGTATCATATATACATATATGCAGACTGTAATTCCATCATGGCTTGGAACTGTATATAACTATTTAACTTACTTTCATGGTGGCCTGATTCAACATTTCCTGCCAGTTGGTATCAAACACTAGACCTTCTTTCATGGCTTCTTGTTCAGCTAATTCCACCATCTCTTTTGCCGTAGCCAGATGACTGTTAGCTCGCTCAAACTTTACCGCTGCTGCTTGGGTCTCCTGTTGAAGCTTTGGGATTTGATGTAGAATTTACATAAAAGTGAAACAAACTGACAAATTTGTGTGATTTAATTTATGCAGAAAATATAGACTTCATGAGTAGTCAATAGTTTTTATAGAATTTTGCATTTTCTATTTTGAGAAATGGATTGTACATCAAACCATACTTATCAAAATGTGCTGTGTTCCTACTGTACAAGAAAGATTGAAGCCAATGTGTTTCAAAGATTGTCTATCGTTTGGTGAACTAACCTCTTTTGCTTTCTCTCTTACATCATAGTAGACTCTTGACTTCTCTACACTGTTCCCCAACTTGACTCCAAGTTCATTCAATTTGCGAGTTGCATCCTTCATGGCCGCTCTGAACTTGACTCTAGCCTCCTGATCAACAGAGAAGGAAAAGGTCATAATTCCAATTACTGCCTCAAAGCTGCACAAATGTCAGAAGAGGATGTTAAAGTTACATAATCATTGGAAACTGGATCAGCTTCCAAACGGGGCGAATGGAAGCAGACCTGATATTAGAGACAAGAACTTGTATTCCTACATATCCAGACTAAATCTTTCCTGCATAGTATTTAATCAAGTTAGAATTTGTAGGCGGTTTGTGGTTATCATAATTTGTAGGCGGTTTGTGGTCATAATAATTTGTAGGCGGTTGTGGTTATCATAATTTGTAGGCGATTTGTGATTATCATAATTTGTAGGCGATTTTTGATTATTATAATTTGTAGGCGGTTTGTGGTTATCATAATTGGTAGGGGGTTTGTGGTTATCATAATTTGCTATTTACTACAGTATAGTGAAACAAAATTAACTTATTAATACGAAAAGCTTTGCTGGAGCTCTAAATATTACATACTCAAACTTTGGTGCTCAGAATATAATGTGATACCTTAATGACTGTATTTGACTGTATAAGAGGAAAATTAACAATTTAAGCAAAACCAAATAAGAAATAAAAACTGAACATCAACTGGCTTAAAACATTTCCTAAGATATGAGCTGAGAGAAACCAGTTTTAATAATAACAAGGATATATTAAACACATTTTGGTTGGTTGGTTTCAAATTCATGGTTTAATTCTGTTTACCTCAAACATTAAAGTGTTAACATATATACTATGCAAACAAACCAAAGCTAAACCTATTCAATCAGATCAGTTGACAATTTACGAGTTGAAGGAGAGGGTATGATATCACCACAGTACCACCTCTAACAGCAAATATTCAGTCAGTCAAAACAATTGTGTGTTTTTGACTTCCCTACTGGGCCTCTGCATAATTGTTTAAATCAAAGCATTAACTTAGCTGGTCTGTCCGTCTATAGTCTTCTTTCAACAAATTCACCAGAAAGTATTCTTGATGCACTACAGGACTGGACTGCTTTTTAAGGGATTCCCAGAGGTCTAAGTCAATATGAACTCATGGGGATCAACCACAACCCTTTGTCCTATATTTAAAATCTGAGCAACACTCACAATGTTTCTTAGTGGAACTTCAATTTTACAATGAGGAAGCACATAGCTCTATCAGTCAACACTACAACCTATTTACAATGAGGAAGCACATGGCTCTACCAGTCAATAAATCACGGTCAACTTCCTCCTTAACATATATTAGATATTGACAACTTCATCCGCTATCAAAGTATTTAAGGTCTCCTGATGCAAACTGTTTTGTACAGTACAGTAGCCACCAGGTTAAATTCAGACTAAATTGAGTAAATTCTGTGTAAAACAAATGTCTGTACAATATATATGTCACTGAATCCTGGGACTTATATCACTCAAACATGACTGCAACGACTCAAACTGTTGTCATGTTATCAGTCGATAGTACTGTAAGCTCGTCTTAGTAGCATATTAAGAAAGTATAGGAAATCAAATTCTGGAAACTCACCCCCAAAAGCAGCTCCATTGTATTAATATCTTCTGCTGCTCTGTTCAAAGTTTCAAGTTCTTCCTAAAACAATATTGAAAATAGACATGGTATGATTATGAACCTATCATGTACTTTATGCGAATTGAAGGAAGAGAGAGAGAAAAAAAGAACCCATAAGAACTCTTAAACTTTGGATAGTCATAATATCCAGATATATATATTTTTGATAAGTTTTAGCTATTTCTTATCTTTGGAACCACTAATGATGCCCTTTAAAATAAAGGCAAGGAATAGTTGACCTGTGAGAAAGAAGTCAGTTATAAATAGCAAAAGTGCAAGTTACGATTACAAGATTCCAAACATTTAAGCGTGGTGGTAACACAATTTGAGAATGACAAAACAATGTTATTTCTGTAAAAAAAACTGTAATAAATAGATTGAAGGGAACCAACTGTAACTTAAAATGGTGCATTATTTATTTAGACTATTTAATCTTCTTTTTCCAATTCAGTAATACACAACTGAATCAATTTGAGACATATTGGATAATTTAAAGTGGCCCTGACTGACACTTATACAAAGACATCCCACACAATTAATCAACGCAATAAACTTAAAAGACAAATAGGCTAAATACCTCATTAATATGCATGAATAAATAGCATTTGGATTTACTGAATACTTTGCTAAATGCAAAATTAAGATTAACCCACTGATTAAAGACTGCCAAAGTTCATACAGTAACTAGGTGATTGACAATGACATACAGTACAAGAAAGGTGAAGATATTTACACAACTAAGTCAATTTGCAATAAAGGGATCGAACTAAACAATTTTTCTTTCTGTCACATGGAGGAAACGCATGGTTTATGGTGGAAAGTAATGGCAAGAACCATTCGTTGTAGAAACTAACATGGATTCCCAATTAATCATTTAAGATGGTAGCCTATACAGGACTTAGTACTTCTAAGAGATCAAAAGTTCTTTGAAGTTCACAGGTAATGATAATCTATCTGATTCTTCCCTGTGATTTAGTTGTATCCTTCAACTAGATGAGCATTTCAACGATAATTTGATAAGAATCTGCCAGAATGAGATTGATTTATACTTTCACTTTCATGTCTTCAGTACAAAGTCCAAGCAAGGAAACATTTCTCTAACTTGTGTTGGATAACAGTATATAACCAGGAAATGGGTGAAGTAATTCGTGAAAGAACTGAGAATTCTAATTGAAGCTTCCTTCTTCCATTGTAGACAAGTTAGCTGTTTTCCTTGTGGCCATAATGGTTAAACTTGCCTTAGAATGCTAGGCCCTAGACTTTAAAGTAAGCCTTGCGTTCTCCACACAAACAAATCGTGCCGGTTTTCTGCCTGCTCAATTTCAGTGTTACTATTAAAATCTATGCAACTTTGTCTGTTTGCAAAGTGTTCCCTGCACAACAATATTTGGGCGGAAGTTACAGTAACACTCCTTGTGTGTACCTGTTATCAAGGGTGTCACATTGTAAAGCCACTCTATGCATTTAATGTACCATTTGAGTGGTTTGTGCAGTACAATAAATTTGAGTTGTTTGCGTGTTGATAATATATAGGACAAAGAGCACATACAGTAGCTGCCAGTATTGTAGAACTGTTAGTACATTACAGTGACAGCTTGTCTATGTGTAAAGGGCTAGAGAAACTAGGAACTTCTGTACTATGTACTGTACACAATACTACACATCACATACTTTTCAGCAGGTGTACTAGTAATTTTCATCATTGGAGACTTATATTTAAACATAAATACTTTATACTTTATAATAACAAAGCAGTTATTCACTGATATTCTTTTCTGATACTGAACAGACCAAGCTTGTTTGTCTAAAATTATTTCACAACATACAAGATTAAAATTAACACTAAATCCCTGTACTGTCTACATGTGGTTCCTTAATATTATCTGATGGAAGGAGGGACAAGTTGTGGCCTGGGGAGAGGACTAAGTTGATGGGTTCCCCCTCCCTTTCGAAGGAAAATAGGACCAGATTTGAAGTTCAAATTTAATACACCATATCAGAATGGTTGAGTTACTGAACATTCAAGTTGCTATGAACAATTTACCTTTCTGTGCTCAAGTTGAGAGTAGCCAAATGAACAAATCACAGTTGTAAAAGGTTTCTCCATTTCTTAGGACAGTTAGAACTAAAATGTGCCATCCAGGCTGATAAAGGTCCATGTGAGCAAAAGGCATAACTCAAAAGGTCAAACAGTCTGTATCATTTATTTTCATTCTTGAAAACATGAACATCAAATCACTTATTCTTCTGTTGCAACTAACCTCATTTCTTCACTTTGCTTCAGAGGTGAACTGGCCATGAACATATATTGGTATGAATGTATTATTGATATTTTAAATATCATTATTAGGCTACTAGCTATAGTAATAATATATGTTGTTGACTGCCTCTTTGTTATGGCACAAATATTTTCATTTGACCTTGAATTGCTACCTTAACTTAAGGACTTAGGCCTAGGGCCTAATGCATGAGTTTCCTGTGCCAAAAAAAAACTTCAGTTTGAGTGTAACTTGTTAAAATATCACAGTAACTTGGCTATAGGCTAGTTGTGGGCCATACATCTAGCACCTTGTTGAGTAGGACTAGTAATATTAATGCATTAATGGTGTACTGCAATTGGCCTTAGGCTATGATTATATTTATAAAGTATGATGCAGGATGTGGCTACTTAAGTTAGACCTACACACATAAACTTAATATAATAGTAGGCCTAGTAGTAGTAGTACTATGCTACTGAGATTGTAGCATATGCTAGACTATCAAGTATCATATAATAACAATTTATGTAGCCCTAACAATTTTAAGTTAGTCTAGGCTCAGTTAGGCAACGTCAGTTTACTGACACAGTGTACGGCTTAAACCGACAGTCGCCACTGATTATTTAAAAGGCATAGGCTAGGCTTAGTGTGTTTTAAACTGACCGTGATTTGCTTATCTAAGACAGATGGAAGTACATCCATGTCCTGACTCCCATGTCGCGAGTTTGAAGACATTTTTCTTCCTCTTTGCCCCCACCTTGTCAGCGGAGGCAGTGGCGTCTAATCTGGTAATATGTAACCAGTTTAACGCGACAGGCCTTGTCACTGAACTAAAATAGTTCAGTGGTCCTTGGACAAATTACCAAAGATTCTGTCCTCCTATGGTTTACTCAGTAGCCGAGCTCGTGTATATAGTTAAGCTTGAATTGCACGCATATTACATATGTCGCGTTCCATGCACCGAGATATGGAACGCCAATCGTACCTTAGTCTTGTTCCAGACCATTGGCACAGAGATTTGTGGACGGGGCGAATATTTTTTCCCGAAGCAGGCTTGCAATTACAGTGTTTCCTGCCAATCAGATTGCTCATTACGTCAGCACCAATCATGACCACCCCATGGAAGTTCGAAGACATACACTGAATAACACACTGACACTTAGTTAAGTCTAGTTACGGGGTTTCCCTTCAAACGCCCTAATTTTACTTGTAATGCTTGGATGACCTTACTTATGATACATAAGCTACATTCCATTGTGTTTACGTTATCCAAGATTCGTGAGCCGTTCTATTGAAATCGGAATTCCTTTTGTGGAATGGGTACGCTAAAATCAACTTCACCACGCGAGTTCACGAGTCTTGAATGAATACACGCAACACAGTAAAGTCTGCAGTATGATACATTTCCGTCACTGCACTGTGTACGCAGTTATAATACATATATGCCTACAGCACATGTTTGATGCACCCTGTACAAAACTTTCACTGTACGAGGTTTTTTTATTAATACCTTCACAGATAACTTCAATAAAACATCGATAGTAGATCATACAATTATAACAAACTAGTGTGCTAAATATGTCAAACCAGTTCAAAAGATAAGAAAACTTCGGGTAACTTTGAACTGGTACATCTTGCAACGAATTGAAGCAGACATTTTGGTAACCTCAAAGTTAAGGTTTCTATGGTGATGACGCAACTTTTCCGACAATCATGAGCGACTATTTACACACAATTGCAAACCTGTTTGGGAAAGAAAATCGGGGGAGGGGGAGGGGGGAGCAGGGGGTATGTTTTCAGTATATAATTGTTTACCGCCCTCCCTCTATTTTTGGCTCAGTTGGTTGTCCAACCCAGTCTTGTGCAAGTTGTCAGAGTAGTTTAAAATCTTTCATCGATTTTTCTTGCAGAGGTAGGGCAGGGCATCTGGATTTTGTAGTTAGCAAGTGCCTCACAGCAATGGTGTACAACATACCAAAGAGCTTACTGCCAGTTGTTGACATTATGACTGAACCTCTCTCATCTTACAATTGCCTTACATACTTTCACAACCTATCAACAGGCTTTGAAAATAACCGATTGCTGTACGACTTCTAATAACCTTTGGCATAGATTTTTGAAACACTATAGACATCATGGGCACTATGATCAACATTAACTTCCTTTCATCAGTGGATATATGAGCACTTTGTGGTTCACAAGTCTGACACTTTCCCACCCTACTCAAATGACACCAAACAATCATACAATTTAATAACGGTTTTTGGAAGGTGTATAACTTTTTCTTTAGTCAGTCAACAGATGCTTTAGCAGTAACTGTTTAGCTCGGAAGAAGTGACAGATTACCCCCCCCCCCCCACACACACACTCTCTTCATTCTAGCAACACTACCAGTACCATCAATATTTGGACACGTGTGTTACAGACCCTTACACATCTACCAGGATTTGTTAACCAGACAGTCCTTTTGTGACTACAGGTTCTCTCCTTGAATCACACTGAGACGTCTCCTAAGGTGTAAACTGCTCTGCCCACAGCAAGTAAACAAGAAGATATTTGTTGACAACAAAAGAACAAAGGAAGGAAGAAACTTGCAAGTAGAGTTAACCATTCTTTCTTTTTTCTTCTTCTTTTTTTTTAAAATCATATTTTAAACTAATATTCTTGACCCCTGAATGGGCATCAAAGTATGTAAGACTTTAAGCCTTCTAATTGATTTTACTAAACTTACCAGTTTTACAACTCCTAAGAGTATAAACTTAAATAAGAGTTGAATATGCTATGTGTAAATAATTTTACACTACTAGTTCTTACATATTAGGTATGCCTGTTTTGGAAAGGATTAAACAATTCACTCACACTACTAACAGACTGCTTATCGATTATTAAAGATGCAAGTTTACACAGTGTTAAAATCTTCTGAGGATACCGGAGTTGAGATCCAAGCATAACTTCATTGTCAGACCTTCTGAGGTTAATGGTGTTGAGATCCAAGCATTACTTCATTGCCAGACCTTCTGAGGTTACTGGTGTTGAGATCCAAGCATTACTTCATTGTCAGACCTTCTGAGGTTAATGGTGTTGAGATCCAAGCATTACATGGTCAGACCTTCTGAGGTTACTGTGTTGAGATCCAAGCATTACTTCATTATCAGACCTTCTGAGGTTACTGGTGTTGAGATCCAAGCATTACTTCATTTTGTCAGACCTTCTGAGGTTACTGGTGTTAAATCCTAGCATTACTTTATTATCAGACCTTCTGAGGTTACTGGTGTTAAATCCTAGCATTACTTTATTGTCAGACCTTCTGAGGTTACTGTGTTGAGATCCAAGCATTACTTCATTATCAGACCTTCTGAGGTTACTGGTGTTAAATCCTAGCATTACTTCATTGTCAGACCTTGTAAGCTTTGTCAGTCTGACAATTGAAAGGATCTTGCTAAGGTCAAAATTCAAAGTCTCATAATTGTATAAATTTAAAATACATGTAGGTATGTCTGGTGAAAGGACAGCCTTGTCACTAGTTAGGCCATGGTCCATTATTGTGACTAGTTTACTAGTTTGTTATACATAATTCATATGTGAATCAAGTAGTGCTTTGCAGCAAAATTATGATTCCACCAATTGAAAATTGACCACATATAAATCAACTTTCTTTACAATGAATGTTTCATCTGTACTCTTATAAGACTCCAGTAACTGAAAAGAATTCATCTGCTCAAAATGGTGACTAATTAATCATAAATGATAACCATTGTCTCAGATTAAAGATTAGTACATAACAAATTGCAATAGCTCATAGCAACATCCTGGTAAACACTGCCACCACAATACAGGTCTGAATCTAGTTCTGGACATGTAAGTAGACCATATCATGATTTTATTTTGCAATACTAATAACATTTTACAGTACTAAATTTGCATACATTGTATGACTGCAGTTTAACCCCAGCTAGCTATCAACTGCCATAGGAGGCATGGTGTTTCTTTGCAGACATGCACTTTATGAATCAATACACCTGTTAATATGTAAACCCATTCTTGTGTAAAGATAACATCCACTATGTTATGTTTTCATTTTTCATAGAAACGGTTCAATGGTTATCTCTAGGGCCGCACATGGGTTTGGAAGCTCAAACTTTGAGAGTACTTCTGGGTGAATTACTCCAAAGAATCCGATTGATTTGCTACGAACAATCAACTCTGCACATCGACCGGAGAAGAAAGTAGGATCTGGAAAAGAAAATGTATAAAGGAAAACAGTGACAAAACAATGACCAGACTGAATTTTTATTTCATTTAAAATGAGTAACTCAAAATCCAAGGAGGAACAATATCACAGCACAAAATACAATGCAACTATATTCAAAGGATCCCAACTATATTAGAAACTTCAGCACAGCAACAATATCTTTCAGACCACTTTTGGTCTCCCAAGAAAATAATGGCAAGCAACTAATTCACCGCTTCTTATTCACAACCAAATCGGGCAACTTAAGACCAACTGAATCAATGACTACTGCAGATGATAGTAGTTAGTTAAACAATTTAGGTTCAATCCTTTCATTTCACCACTTACGATTTAATGTCGATGCTTTCGTTTAATGACTTTCCAAAAACCATCATTTAGTGTCAATGCTTTCTTTTAATGACTTTTCGATAACCATAATTTAGTTTCATTCTTTTAATGTCAGTACTTACTCTCTGAAGCCTTCAGGTAATAACCGTCTTCTTTAGAGAAAGGAACTTCCAGAAGCTGCATGATCCTATCCAGTAAGCCGTGTATGACCTTAAAAGGAAGCATTTCGAAAATAAAATATTACGTCTAGGCATTAGGCAACTGTTTAAATTAAAATGAACCATATTCGCATCCACTTCCCAACCACCACCACTACAACATGGTGGATGACCCCCATGGCATCTACAGAAATTCTGCTCCTAAATACCTACATTATATACACATTTGATCTCCATAACTATTACACTGCTATATTCATATTATATATTGATATTCATATGAATTGTTCATATTCATATTAATATTAACTATTCATAGTCATATTAACTATTTGAATATTGTTAAAGACTCCACTAACCTCGAAGCCAGGAGATTTGTTGTAATGTACAGCACATAAATGTCTGTGATTCTGGGCACCCACATCTTTTTCCTTTGATTTGACCACTATGTCTGATATTTCAAATAGTTTCATTGGTAGAGGCATCTTACGGTTGCAGCTGATGGTTTTTAAGACTCCAGGCAAAATGGAGGTTCTTGCAATCTAAAAAAGAATCAAATTAGTACAAATATGTTTCATAAAACAGAGAAAAGAAGGCTATTTCTGTATAATTAAGAGTGTCAAATACCTTCTTAAGTCAGAACAGATGCTACAAAAACACTACTCTCCCCCCATGCCCTCCCATCATGCTGATTAACACTCAGATATCCACACAAACACATAGATATGCACGCAAACACAAAGATATGCACACATAGATGTGTACACAAACATATAGATATGCACACAAACACATAGATATGTACACAAACACATAGATATGCATGCAAACACATAGATATGTACACAAACACATAGATATGCATACAAACACATATATATGCACAAAAATGCATAGATATGCACGCAAACACATAGATATGCACGCAAACACATGGATATGCACGCAAACACATAGATATGCACGCAAACACATAGATATGCACACAAACACATAGATATG
>KN883456.1:30868-43744 GCA_000934455.1 Apostichopus parvimensis | reverse complement strand
GCCACTTATTTGTTTTAAACCTTCAAAAGTTGTTTGTACTCTCCTAGTCAATTTTTGTTCATTTGTAAAATTGTAAAGAAGTTAGATTAGATATTTGAATTAGATATGTCGGAGGGAGGCAGGGAAGGGGGGGGGGCGGGGCGGGGGGGGGGGCTAGCTTGGGGTACTGACTTGACTTCATACTTTAATATTACTGAAGTTGTGGATATCTTGTTGCTTCACCAATATTTCATTAATTCGTGTTTGTCGTTTTATTTATTTCTCTATTTTATTGTATTTGTTTATTCACTGCGTATCGAATTACATTCACAAATTTTAGAGGGTTCAATGTACTGTAGGTAAGGAATGGTAGACATGTTCAATATCTAAATCATTTAGTCACCTTGACCTGTTAATTCTGTATATTAATCAGATTTAAGCATAGTGTCTTATCAAAGGTTAATAAGCCAGCAGTAAGTAAGTAAACGCACACACACGCACCCACACACACACACACTATAAAATTAAGATAGAACCAACCTGAATCGATGTGTGGCAGACTCGTAGTACATAATTAGCATAATATTACTTAATTCAATTTGTATTTCATTAGCATAATATTACTTATTTAATTTGTATTTGGTTAAGCATAATATCACTTCTTTAGTTGGTATTTTGTAAGCATAATTTCACATATTTAGTTGGTTAGCATAATATCACTTATTTAGTTTGTAATATAATTATAATATGACTAATTTAGCTCCTATTTCATTTTCCATAATATCACTTATTTATTTTGTATTTCGTTTTCATAATATTGCTAATTTACTTTTTATTCTTGATGTACAGACTGTTAATAAGTCCATACTTGGAGTAGGTTGCTGAGTAAACTTCTGTTAAAGTTATTCTTATTTGAACATAGAAGTTCCACAGTGCATAACTTTTCAAATTGATCTCGGCATATTTTAGACAAATGATAACTCTTGATTTGTGCTAATTAATGTTAGCTTGAATCATTGTAGAATTGATCTCCAGCCGTAGTTATTTACAATTCCAACATTCCAACATAGTATCACAACCGTTGCTGATCATGGAATCTAAAACAACTATTAAATGGACTCTCTAAAGATAGGTTGTACTAGCATAATATTGAAGTTACTATTACTTTTTAGTACTTTGCATTTAAATGTTTGTCCTTCAGATATCCCTTATTTTCTAGTCGGTAGTCTTTTATGCAAAATTAATTTCAGCTGAGAGATTGAAGTTTGATTAATTTTCCTCGAGAAAACCTTCCTGCTTATGATGGAAATAGTTTGTTTTTTGCTTCCTTCTATTTCATGATAAATTCAGTCTAATAATTGCTTTCCATTTAAATTTTTGATGAATAGATATTAAAATTGTCCATTTGATGTTTCAACATTTCATAGAATCTCAATTCATAAAAAAGTCTTTGGGTGTACTACAAATATAATCAATATATGCCCATCAGTCCACACGACTAGTTTTGATTGACTGCAGGCAAAGTCTGTCCTGGTAAGTGGGCAATGATTGGATGGTCTCTTTGGTGCGTTACAATGATTGGATGGTCTGTTTGGTGCCTTACAATGATTGGATGGTCTGTTTGGTGCCTTACAATGATTGGATGGTCTCTATGGTGCCTTACATTTTATTCTGACGTCTGCTTATTTTCATGATCATAATTTGCTGTGACTAGTAATCTATTTGGCTTATTGGGTCATGGAGAGATGTTGCCACAATTAACATGCTGGTTTTCATGTTAATTTTGTATAATTTGTCTCCTTCTCACATTGCTTCTTTAAGGTGGTGAATGTCATCCTACTCCATAGTGTAAAATATCATTCAATACCCTCCCCTCCTCCCCCCTCCCCCCTAACCCACACAGAGGGAACACATAGAAATCAGGGTTGGGAAAAGGAACTCTTCTCTGATTTGCCTCACACTGAATTCTGTTTACCTATTGAGAAGGACTTAAACAACAAATCTTTAACAGCTTTCAAAATGTGAGCTTTCTCTCCACAATTTCCCATTTTATTACACAACAAATGGATTTTGGATTTTGTCAGATTCTGTATCTGACATATTTTAATCTTCTGGAATTAAATTAAGAAAAATATTTGTCACTGAGATATTTTCTTAAAAGATCTCACAGTATACTGGATAGTCTTTCTCTCCACAAAAGAGAACTTTTGATCAGAATGTGACATTTTTGTTAATCTCCCTCAGAGGAATCCATGGACACTGTTGGGTCATTGAAGGCAGTAGCATCACCATCTAAACAGATGAGACAACTTTCTCACCAGAGGTCAAGAATGTCCTCCATGAGCAGTAAGATGTCCGGTGATGGAGAAGAAGAAGAAGAAGAAGAAGAAGAGGTAAATGTAACAGAGGCATCAGAGATCTAGGGGTAGGAGCTAGTGGGAGAGGAGTGAGCGGGCTGGGGACAGAAGGAGGGGGTGCTGGACTTAATTAAATTGGGTTAATCATAGGCAAGTAGTTTGTAAAGATTTCAAATGAGCTGCCTTGACATGGAGAATGAAGTCGACAGTCTTACAGAAAGCAAAGCAAGGAATTATTTCTTGAAAGAGGTATAAAGATTACATACAACATACAGGTAAGAATCATTACACTCTGTTGGTCTTGATTATATTTTCTCCTTCCTTATAGGTGATTGAAGAGGCCTCATATAAGGAGATACTGAAGTTGAATGGTCCCGAGTGGCCCTACATCGCCTTTGGTGCCTTCTGGTCAGGTGTCTTAGGAATCACTATGCCTGTCTTTGCTCTCATTTTCAGTGAAGTCATCTCAGTAAGTCAACCACTTCTATCCTGTTTACCTGGCTCACCATGTTTGTGATTGGAAGTATATGAATTATTTACCTCCAGGTGTCATTCCAATTGGAGTCAAGATGGTCTTCTAAGCCAATGAAAAGGCACATATTTGATACACTGTCAAATAAAATATAAACATTGAAATTGTAGAAACCATAGAAAATTTAGGATGCAGGCAGCTTTCAGTATTACTGATAGGCTAATAGCACCAATGCACTAATTATTTTCTCCCAGAACCCTTCCCATACATGAGAAAAGGTATTACATTGCCATCTGCAAACAGTCTGGAAAAGCCTTAACATTGTAACAACTGGAGAGGACTTGAAGACACCGCAGTGTGTATTAGTCCTTCTCTGTTAGGTGAGGATAGCTGCTAGGTGAGGATAGCTGGAATAATGAATATTCATTAACATAGTATTTTGAAGTGTAATCAATTGTAGCTAACATAAATCAAATCTGTTTGGGTTTCAATGTTTACATAGACTTTAGATATTGTCATGTTTGTTCATATTAAGAGTCAATTTGGTCCAAAATGCACAATGGCAGTAGGCAGATGGGAGTAGCAAACATCTATTGCATATGATTACTTCTTTCTCCTGTAGACCTTCAGCGAGGATGTAGAACAAATGCAAAAGGAAGCAAGGTTATGGTCTTGCATGTTTGTGGCCTTGGGAGTTTTGACTGGATTGAGTAATTTCTTTAGCATATCCAGCTTCACCTACTCAGGAGAATATCTAACACTGAGGTTGAGAAAGAAGGCCTTTTGGACCATGCTGAGACAGGTATGTTATTAGTCGCAGCAGCAGCATGTATGTATGTATGTGTGCGTGTATGTATGTATGTATTTCAGCATGCAGCTCAATACTTTCATTCAGGATAATATGATTTTTTTGTATAGGGGTGGGGGGTTGGAGGGTGGTGGTGGTGGTGGTAAAACTTGCAACTTTATTTAGTCAAGGAGAACCAACGAGGTTGATCAAGCAGACATCATTGCATTGGTAGATAAAAGGTGCCTAGTAGCCTGGAGAGTTTGTGCTGCTAGGCAATGGAAGTAACAATTTATAACACTGGTGGCCTTGTAATCTGTATGCATGTCAGTTTGTGCTGCTAGATCTGTAAAGTAGAGTGGTTGGTAGCCTGGTTGGTGCTTCAAAATCGAAACTATGGTTGACTGGTCACTGGATGTCTAAGAGTTTGGGTAAACACCTCCCGCCTGCCCCCCCCCCCCAAAGAAAAAAAGGGGTAAAGCCAGGTATTGTTTGGGCATTGATTCATCCATCTAAATGTTTCATGTTTCTTTTCTTTATTTAAAGGATGTTACTTACTTTGATGAACCCAGACATAACACAGGTGCTCTTGCAACTCGTTTGTCAACAGATGCTTCCAATGTCAAAGGGGTAAGTAAAACTTCCAAGACTTCAATATTATGACATGTATTTAGTCCAGTTCAATGCAATAGTAGGTTCTGTACTTGACACAAACCCATATTGCAGACCATAGGGTAGAGACTGTTATCTTACAGATTGTTGAGCTTCAACTCTCTGTCTTTTGCAGACCATAGGGTAGAGACTGTGTTATCTGACAGATTCAACTCTCTGTAATATGCATCATATCTATGTCTCCCCCCCCCCCACTGTCTGTTACCACTCCTCTGTGCCTGTCAACTATAGAGACTGTTGAAATATTGCTCAGAGATTTATAGTCTTAAGCAGTAATAAACCATGACCAATGTCAGTAGTTGTAACACCAGCCTCAAATGATATATCACTGTGTGGTAATGTCTGTTAATAATTGTTGCACACAGAACTTGCTACACAGAATTTGCTACCCAGTTTGGAAACCAAAAATGTAGTATTTGTTAAATGGGGTGTGCATAAATTACCACTATTTTCAGAGTTTGCTTGTAGAGTGAATTAATAGCAGGAGTGAGCAATATGTGAAATAACAGCTGCAAGTTCTCAGTGAAGGAAGGCTGTAGAGGGATCAGAATTTACATAACTGGCTGACAATAGTTAAACCATAAGGCAGATGTTTACCTTGACTGTAGAATGGTCAGAAAGGGATCAGAATTCACATAACAGGCTGAAA
Organism: Apostichopus parvimensis; assembly: GCA_000934455.1. NCBI lineage: Eukaryota > Metazoa > Echinodermata > Holothuroidea > Aspidochirotida > Stichopodidae > Apostichopus > Apostichopus parvimensis. The sequence continues at coordinate 38,828 of KN883456.1, read as the reverse complement.
AGAGTCTAACTATAGGTAGATGTTTACTTTGACTGAAGGAAGTCCGTAGAGGGATCAGAATTTACATAACAGGCTGAAAAGAGTCTCACCATAGGTAGATGTTTACCTTTGACTGTATGAAGGTCATATAGGGATCAGAATTCACATAACAGGCTGAAAAGAGTCTAACCATAGGTAGATGTTTACCTTGATGGTAGGAAGGTCATATAGGGATCAGAATTCACATAACAGGCTGAAAAGAGTCTCACCATAGGTAGATGTTTACCTTTGACTGTATGAAGGTCGTATAGGGATCAGAATTCACATAACAGGCTGAAAAGAGTCTCACCATAGGTAGATGTTTACCTTTGACTGTAGGCAGGTCGTAGAGGGATCAGAATTTACATAACAGGCTCAAAAGAGTCTAACTATAGGTAGATGTTTACCTTGAATGTAGGAATGAAGAGGCTAGCCATCGGTAAATTTTTAATTGACTGTATAAGGATGTTTAAACAGGTGAGTAGCAATTGAACATATTAAAAAAACTATTTATGTTATTTTGTGATTTCTATGGGAATGTGTTGAAGTGATATTACATCTAAGTATGTCCATGAGGGTCTCCTGTGGGTAAATATTGTAGGTCATACCTTTCTCTGTAAGGGCCTCAGCTGGAAAGGCAATATTAAAGGTAATCCTTTATGCTAGCTATCAGTAAACATATTACAACAATGAAATATTTCTGAACACAATTTTATTGTTGTTGTATGTTTTATTTTCCTCTATAACAGGCCACAGGTATTCGTATTGGGTCTTCCATTCAGTCTGTGGTTACCCTGCTAGCTGCTGTGGTTATTGCTTTCATATTTGGATGGAAACTTGCCTTCCTGGTCTTTGCTGCTGTGCCATTGTTGGTCATGTCTGGAGCCATTCAAATGAGACTGCTGCAAGGAAACAAGAAACGAGATTCAGAGTTACTTGAAGACGCTGGCAAGGTGAACAGTCTCAAGCAAAATATACCCTCCTCCGTCCATCTCATCAGTAGAGGATAAATTTGTAAACATGCACCATATAAACATAAAATACTCACTCATCGTAGAGGATAAATTGTAAATGTGCACCATAAACATAAAATACTCACTCATCAGTAGCGGATAAAATGTAAACGAGCACCATAAACATGAAATACTCACTCATAAGTAGAGGATAAATTTGTAAATTTACATCATAAACATAAAATACTCATCAGTAGAGGATAAATATGTAAATGTGCACCATAAACATAAAATACTCACTCATCAGTAGAGGATAAATTTGGTAACGTGTACCATAAACATAAAATACTCACTCATCAGTAGAGGATAAATCGTAAACAAGCACCATAAACATAAAATACTCACTCATCAGTACAGGATAAATTGTAAATGTGCACCATATGTTGAGTAACGTAAAATGTCCTCACTCATCAGTAGAGGATAAATTTGTAAATGTGCACCATAAACATAAAATACTCACTCATCAGTAGAGGATAAATCGTAAACAAGCACTATAAACATAAAATACTCTCTCATCAGTACAGGATAAATTGTAAATGTGCACCATATGTTGAGTAACGTAAAATGTCCTCACTCATCAGTAGAGGATAAATCGTAAACAAGCACCATAAACATAAAATACTCACTCATCAGTAGAGGATAAATTGTAAATGTGCACCATAAACATGAAATACTCACTCATCAGTAGAGGATAAATTGTAAACAAGCACTATAAACATAAAATACTCACTCATCAGTAGGGGATAAGTTTGTAAATATGCACCATAAACATATAATACTCACTCATCAGTAGAGGATAAATTGTAAATGCACCATAAACATATAATACTCACTCATCAGTACAGGATAAATTTGGTAACGTGTACCATCAACATAAAATACTCACTCATCAGTAGAGGATAAATTTGTAAATGTGCGGAATAAATATAAAATACTAGCTGTAAACATGTTTTTTTACATATTCTATGTTATTACATACTATATGTTTTAGCTGTTATGTCTTGAAAATAACGGATATTGTAGGTTGATAACAAATCTTAATGTTTTCATAATTTCCTGTTCAGGATTTGAAGATTAAAACTGGAATAATTTGATGTACTAAAAAAGGTACTTATATCTGTCGATCAAAAGTCAAAATGTAAAATTGATCAAAAGTCAAATTGTAAGATGAGCTGTATACTCATTTTACATTACTCAAATCTGGACATAGCAGTGGTTTATTAGGTTATTTGATTTCTTGCTTTTTTTAAATAATTATTTGTCTCTTTCTTCATACTTACAGATTGCAGCTGAAGGTATTGAGAATGTAAGGACTTCCACTTCTCTTGGACTTGAACCAAGACTGTACCAGGATTACTGTTTGAAACTGGCCCAACCATTCCTGTGAGTTTAAATCTAACCTTGCAAGTGACCTTGTTTTACCTTGTCACTTTAAATCTGCAGCTTGCATTGAGTTGCTACATAAGTTTTGTCAATCTATTAAGAAATTGTATGGCTAATTAAGAGATTGTATGGGACTATGTGGTTTGCTCCTTATACAAGGCTTATTTACTGATTAACAAACTTGATACCAAACAATTTGTGTCCCACAAAAGTTTTCTTGTATATTTGTTAACCTTTCTAGGTTTGCATATTCTCATCGTTGGTGATATAGATTTGATGATGTTTTGAGGTACCCCGTTTTTCCTTCATTAATTTAGTATCTTACCAGATTGTATTTAGATTTGATGAGGTTTTTAGATACCTGGTCTTTCTTACATTAGTTTAGTATGTTAACTACCAGATTGTATGCAAAGTGTATGCTGAAGGTAGCATACGCACCCATTAAAAGCCCCATTGACTTACACACTAAATCACAAAAGTAATGTGGTCTTTAAGTCTAGATAGAAGTTTTCACTAGCTAAACGCTACCATCACCGGATAGCTGACAATTTGGCCTTTCATGGCACCATCAATTTTCCGTATCATGACCATGTAGATTTTTTGCTATCAGAGCCTGAAGTTTTCGTCACTTGTAAACAAACCTCTTCACTCAGTAGTAAACAATTTTCGTACGCTGCTCCTGGGAGGCCTAAAGGGGTTTAAATATGCGTCAATTGACCAAATTTTTGCTTCAAATATACTTCCATTCATGCTCTTCAACATGCAAGCCACCAAAAAACCAGATCGTGATTGATAACATATTAAAAAGACGTTCTCCTACTGCATTTTGGCACTTTTCCTGAAGGAGAACATCCAGGCAGATTGATATAGACTCTAATAGGAGTATGCCACCTGAACGCAGACACAACAGTGTCACGTCAATTAGTGCTCACAGACTCAAGAAACTTTCCCTAAGTTTACAATGCTGTCACATCTCCTCTGTTCATACAAGAATCATGATATAAAGTGTTATTATGATATTCTCCACATAATGGGCAAGACAAATAACAGTTTGGGGTTGGGTTTATAGCAACACTGAGGAATACACTCTGAAATAACTTGTCATTGTAAAAGAACCTTCCTTTTCTTGAGTCTGAATATTGTTTTGAACTTACAAACTTAGCATCCTGTCTAAATTTAATAGTTTTCATTTTGCTTGTTCTCAATGGAGGTTTATAATTGATTACTTTCTGTAACTAATTACTTTCATCTCATCAAGCAAGAGGTACAGCCACTTGATGGAGTTAAGATTGTGTGTAGCTAGGTCAATGTTTATTCATTAATGTATGTGTTTTTCCCCTCAGCCAAGGTCAAAGGAACACTCAGTTTTATGGAATAGCCTTTGCCCTTTCCCAGGGTATGATCTTCTGGATCTATGCTGCTGCTTTCAGATTTGGAGGTCACCTTGTCTACAAGGGTGAAATGGCACCAGATGATGTCTTCAAGTATGTATAAGTTGACTTTATTTATACAGCAATAAAAGAATAAGGGGGAGGGGAGATCAACCATGCACCACAATTAATGACAGGCTGCCTTAATTAACCAGCTAATTAATTTACCTAAGGGGTGGGTGGGTTATTGGGGGGGTACTGTGACTGATCCATCTTTGATATTACCACTGATTTTGTATAACAGTCATGTTAGTGTGTTAACTATATGTCTTAATAGGAATAAGATCTGTAGGGTCTAGTCAAAGACAGGAAACAAATATGTTGCCCTGGTAGACTCTAGTTTATTAGCAAGTCAGATATGGTGTTTCAAATAGAGGGAGGAGAGGGGGGTATAGGGGGAGGTGGGAGAAGATTCCATATAATTGGCACATTATATATGCCACTTATCAATGCCCTCAAATATCACTTGATCAGTTTTTATGGATTTATTTTGTATTTTTATTTCATATCGTAGGGTGGTGTTTGGTGTTGCCTTTGCTGGTGTGTCTTTGGGTCAGTCTTCTGCCTTTTTGCCTGACTTTGCAAAAGCCAAACATTCTGCCAGTCTCCTGATTAATCTCTTTAATACTGAACCACAGATTGACAACTACTCCACTCACGGAAAGCAACCTGTAAGTTTAAAGTCACAATTTCTTCTCCTGCATTAGCCCTGAAGCTTTCTTTCTCCACTTAAAAAAGAACCTGTTTCTAAATCAAAAGCCTTGCTTGAAGATAGCTACCTAAATGCCTCTTCTTATAGGGATTATTTGGACAAAAGGGAACACATAGAGAGAATTGAGAATAGTGACCAAAGTACTGCAGAGTATGTAATAGTGAACACAATGGATAGCCGTGGTAACACTTCTGAAAAACATTCACTGAGAAACGAATAAGAACGACACTTATTCATTTGTGAAAGCAAATACTTCAGTCTTTGCTATTTACATGTCCTAAACAATATTGAATACCGCACTTAACAGACCTGATAAGAAATATATCAGTGCTGACTACCAGGGTACCTAATACTACTTGACTACCAGGTACCTGATACTACCTGATACTAGTTGACTAACAGGGTACCTGTTACTACTTGATACTACACGATACTACTTGACTACCAGGGTACCTGGTACTACCTGATACTACTTGACTAACAGGGTACCTGATACTACTTGACAACCAGGTACCTGATACTACTTGATACTACCGGATACTACTTGACTAAGAGGGTACCTGATACTACTTGATACTACATGATACTACTTGACTACCAGGGTACCTGATACTACTTGACTACCAGGGTACCTGATACTACTTGATATTACCTGATACTACTTGACTACCAGGGTACTTGATACTACCTGATACTACTTGACTACCAGAGTACCTGATACTACTTGGGATTATTTGCATTCTTGTTTATATTGTATACTAGATTGTTTTAGTTAGTCAGCATCCAAGCAAGACACTTAGCTGGTAAGTCTGTAGTACACTTGACATTTATACACAGCTCTATTAAAACTCTTTGTTGATGTTTACCTTGTGTAATTAGCTGGCCCATCACATCTGAAATCACAAAACCAATCCACACAAGTTCATATACCTGAAATACATTTCTCACTAAATAGCATTGTTATGATTAACTTACTTCTACAGGCATCAATCACCGGTGACATAACTTACAGTGGTATTGAGTTTGAGTACCCCACAAGACCTGATGTTAGGGTACTCCAGGGACTAAACCTGAAGGTCAAACCAGGTCAGACAGTCGCTTTGGTTGGTGAGAGTGGCTGTGGCAAGAGTACATTGGTGTCCCTATTAGAACGTTTCTATGACGTTGCTGGAGGGTGCATTGTAAGTTTTAGATGACTTGAACCCCACAAATCAGCAGATCTAGCAATATGCTTGATAACTAGAGCAGCCATTGGCAGTATGGTTACTTGTATTTATGTTAGATAAATGTAACAAAGCTTGTATGATGCTATCTTCATTGTTTTATCATGTTTACAAGTTTATCAGCTGTAGTTTCATTCTAATATTTGTCCACTCAGACGTAATCTTCTTTGATTCTCCAAAGAGTGTTCAAACTCTCAATTGTGAAAATAGTTTATTTGTTATCAAACTAGAAATGCTAGAGAATATGACCACATTATTAATTTTATACAGCAGTTGTTGTACACAATGATAAACTGAGTCTAAATTATGAAATGTTGTCTAATGACAAGGTTGACACGTCCCACCAACAGCAAGGAATCTATCAGTTCATTAGTATGCAATAATCAATTAATCAATTGAGGCAAACCTCTTCTGAACGCAGTAAAAAAATTGCAAGAAATAAAGCATGACAAGTGTAGCAGTTGCAGTATTGGACATGGTACCTTTGAGGTAATTTCAGTTTCTTTAGTAAAAACTTACCAAGTCTCAAAATTTGTTATATTAACATTATACACTCATCCGCAGTTGAGAATAAATTGTTCAATATGTTGTCAAGTTCTCATTGTTTTTTTTTTTGCAGGTCCGTTAATAACTAATTATGTCGAGTCTTAAATACTAACAGAAATATAACTTTCTTTGCAGACCCTTGATGGGAATAACATCAAAGAAGTAAACATTGGTTGGTTGAGAGCTAACATGAGTATTGTCAGCCAAGAGCCAGTTTTATTTGCCTGTTCCATCAAGGATAATATCAACTATAGCGTCCCTCAAGCCTTGAACCAGAGTGAGGTGGAGGCTGTAGCTAAGATGGCTAACATTCATGACTTTATCGCTGGTCTGCCATTGGTAAGCTCATCTTCTTCCCATTTTTCAATCCCCCTCCCCCACCCCCCCCTCCTCCACACCAAACCTTTGCCACAACATGGCAACTGTGTTGAATGTCCCCAAGGAACATACAATCTGTCCATTTAAACCTATTAATAATCTGTAGTTATTACTTTTCTAAACACTGTTGTACCTATCAGTAGTCCAAGAAAATACTGTTACATGAAAAAAAAGTATAAGAAAAATGAGAAAAACACAAACTTCGAAATCATTTTGTGTATTGCAAATGTCATCTAGCTCTCTAGTTATTATGAATATGGCAGGTGTAGCCATTGCATCAGCATTTCCTGTTGGAAGGCACCAAGGACATTTAGAAAAGACTTGATATTTTCTGCCCTGTCATATAAATTTTAATATATGTTCTGTGGAAGGGATCCTGTGAGCCACAGTGGCCTGGATAATTTGTGTAATCTCAAGGTAACATTAATGTTTTTCTATGTCAAGGTAACATTAATGTTTTTCTATGGAAAGGCTCTTATTAATGAGCCACAGTGGCCCCCAATAATTTGTGTACTGTCCAGGTAACATTAATGTTTATCTATGGAAAGGCTCTTATTAGTGAGCCACAGTGGCCCCCGATAATTTGTGTACTGTCAAGGTAACATTAATGTTTTTCTATGTCAAGGTAACATTAATGTTTATCTATGGAAAGGCTCTTATTAGTGAGCCACAGTGGCCCCCGATAATTTGTGTACTGTCAAGGTAACATTAATGTTTTTCTATGGAAAGGCTGTTATAAGTGGGCCACAGTGGCCTCCATAGTTTCTGTTCTATCATATTAAATTAACTTTTATTTTCTGTGGTAGGGTTATGACACTCTTGTTGGTGAGAAGGGTACCCAGTTGTCAGGTGGACAGAAGCAGAGGGTTGCCATTGCCAGAGCTCTTGCAAGAAACCCCAAAATTCTTCTTTTGGATGAAGCAACTTCAGCCCTTGACACTGAAAGTGAAAAGGTATGCATGCATATTAATATAGGAACATAGAGAAGGTATGTATCACAAATAGTTTTATCTGAAAGTGAAGACGTATATATTTCCAAGTCAATTTTTTTTTCACCTGGCAGCCGGCATAATAGAGGGAAATTTCCTTGTCAATGATAGGAGATAGTTAACAATTTATCTGAAATGGACAGCACCCCAGAGCCCCCCCCCCCCATCCACCTGGCAGCCGGCATAATAGAGGGAAATTTCCTTGTCAATGATAGGAGATAGATAACAGTTTATCTGAAATGGACAGCACCCCAGAGCCCCCCCCCCC
>KN883456.1:17355-30818 GCA_000934455.1 Apostichopus parvimensis | reverse complement strand
CCTGGCAGCCGGCATAATAGAGGGAAATTTCCTTGTCAATGATAGGAGATAGATAACAGTTTATCTGAAATTGGACAGCACCCCAGAGCCCCCCTCATGGATCGATTGTAACTAATGGGTGCCTAATACTTACAATTGCTTAGAAACATTCAATATTGAAGGGTTAACTTCAAATGCCTGAAATCAAAACCAATTATCACGTTCAAGGCTAAATTTCTTTCCTTCTCATCTTTTTCAGTGATATTGTTATTATTACTGTGGATAGCTGTGTTACCTTCCTTTCCATCCTTTGATTAGAAAAAATTCATATTCTTTGCACTTTTTCTGTTTCACAGGTGGTACAAATGGCACTGGACAGAGCTATGGAAGGCCGTACCTGCATTGTGATCGCTCATAGGCTGTCCACCATTCAAAACGCAGACAGTATAGCTGTAGTGCGAAATGGCCAGGTTGTGGAACAGGGAAGCCACCAGGAACTGGTCAGTCGTGAAGGTCATTATTACACAATCACAGGTGGACAAAGGAGGGCCGCTGAGTCTTAAGTATATGACAGCATTCTTCAATTATCAAAGTATAAAATTCACCGTCCACTGCTAATGAGATCTTGAGTATAGGACTGCAGTGTTCAATTATAAAATTCACCATCCACTGTTAATTAGATCTTTATGATGATTCTTCATATGTTTAATTAGTGTGTTCATTAATGTAGTTTCAAAGTGTAACATTGCCTTGGGGAGACAAACCACACTGCATTGGAGTGATATCTTGTGTGTGGTATTGGTATCTTCATTATGGCAAATACTTCTGAGAATAAGACATTTTCATGTAGCTACCTCGCCCTCTTAAAAGGTATCTTTTTCAATGTAAAGCTTCTTAGTGAAGAGAAATGAGATCAAATACCATAAAAAATTATGAGATTTGTCAGTTAAATAATTTATTAATAAAAACAACTTATTTGGTTTAGCTTTACTGCTTATTTTCATTATCATTATTTTTCTCAGAAGAAACTTTTTTGGTTTACATTCTCTTAAAACTTATCTTATTTGCATTCTTAGTATTTGCTTTCATGTTTCTTGTTTCTTATTAAATAAAATAACAGTTAAGAAAGAGAGTAATTTGCATATTGTCTAGGTAACATGTGGTTAGAAAGAATTTTATGACCAAAACAGAAAAATAGCTCAAAGAAAAGCTGTTCTATTTTATAAATGACATGAAACTCCAATAATGCTTTCAATTGACTTATAGTCTATACAGACTTCTATTTGTGTATTTTAACATTTATTGTATAGGTTCAGAACCAAAGCTTGAAGGCAGACTTGCTGATATTTCATATTAGTTTAATATCCATGTTTTAATTCATTTACATGCTGGTCAATATTACAAACCTGTTTTCATAGAAAATGAGTTATGAGATTTTAACTACTATATTTAAATTCTTAAATAATTGTTACGTTGATTGAAAGTGATGTTCTATATATCTATTTTCCTCTGAAGAAGATCCTGCTAGTACCACAATGTCTGGCCATCTAAATTATATACATTCACCTTCACAGATATTTGCAGCAGATCATTATTTTGTTTCCTCTCTGGTTGAATGTCACACACATATTCAAGTTGTTCCCTTTGTCAGAAGCTTGCATAAACCTTAGAATGAATGTTGCAAAATAATGACCAAAGCTGCATATTAGTGATTGAATTGGCTTAGATCCTCAAGTGAGTGTCACTATATAATCACTATACATCAGTGAGAATGCTTGAGGTGCTCTGGAAAACAAACAGGCACCAAGGTTCATGTTCTTCTTTCTTATACATTTTACTTCATCATTTTTCTTCTTCTGTTGGTGGAGGAGGGAGGGGATCAGAGGGGCAGTTCCAAAGATAAGTTATTAACAATTATTCTAACATTTTTCAACTTCAAAGAAGTTAAAACATATCTGATTTCTTAGACTTTGCGAGTAAACACCTCATATGTTTTAGGTTGTGCTGACATGTTCATTTTTGTAAGTGAATTCCTAGGACCAACAACTGCAGGACCATCTTCAAATTTTGTGGATAAATTTGTTGCAAAGCTTGACGTTCCAAAACCAATATTTCTGTTATGTTGAGCCATTTGTGAGTGCATTGTGCTCACTTCCAGATATGTAAAGTTTCCAGTTACATTTATTAGCAGCACTTTCACTTTAGTAAGTGCACAAGGACCACCATCAGGACCACCTTCAATTATGAGAAAACAGTGTTATCTTTGATGTATGTAAACTGTTCCATTATATTTGTACTCAAAACGTTTTCTTTAGTAAGTGCACATTTAATATACCTTGGAATATAAATAATGACAATATCTTTAAATAATTTATCCACTGGAAGGTTAGTGAATCTCTAGCAGTATTTTTAGACATTTTTCTTCTCTATTTCCACCCCATATGTTTCTTTTTACATCTGTGATTTTCTTGAAAAGATTTAAAAGTTGTCAATTTGCCGTCCTAGAAGTATTGCTTTGTTAGTACTGGCATTTTAAACCAAGAAGACTAAATAATTTTTCTTTATGAAACCAATCATGTATTATGAAGATACAATCTTCAATTTTCAACACTATAGAACTGAAGCTTATTTTCAGTTTGGTTACAAATACTTTCAATGTATCATTGGATGCAATAATATTTAGGTACCCTTATAACTAATTTGCTAAAATCATCGTCCTTAAGGATTTTTATTCATTGAATATTATATTTAACATTCTAAACATCCCAAGTTTATAATATCACCATGGTAACCAATAGAAATCGTACACCCAATGTTTTGTCATGTTTTGTTTCTTCTGTTGTCATGGGGACACAGAAATAGCCTTTCTCAGTTTTCCATATGTTAAAGCTGTACTTAGTGTTTGACAATATGATGAAAAGATACTCGACCTTAAAAGGTACCTGACCAAAAATAAAAAAACTGAACAATGAAATTTCAAAGACTTATAGAACCACACAGACATCTATCAAGGAACCCAAGTTATGTTGAATATTAGAGTTGATCAGAATAACACACAATTTTAATGTTATTCATTCTTTAAGTCCTCATGTAAAAAAATCGAGGTATGGGGATAGGCGAATAAATCATTCTGCCCTGCTGGTTTTTGTACATGACGTCACATTCGTCACCAGCCATTGTAGATGAATTCAAGCCTTTGGTAGTGATAGGTTTTAGGCTACTATAGTAGGCTCCATAGTATACTATGGAGCCTACACTAGTTTCCAGTCTAGATGTTATAAATCCTATCTTGTCCATTGTGGAATCTTTCCCCATTGCTCTGTTCGGCTACTACTGATCGTGTTCCTTTCATACCACACCCATATCCTTCTCCCATATCACATTTCAAAGTTCCCTCCGCCATCCCCCTCCCCCTCCCTCCTGTTCCTATTTCCATAGTGCGCCACTATTGATAGTTCCGACTTCCGTGACAGAATGAACATCATTCACTAGAGATATACAGCCGTTTGTTATGTCGTTAAGTTTAGTCGAAAACTCATTTCCTATTTATAATTAAAATACTTGTCTAAAGCATTTCAACACTTGTTGACGTCAACATCAACTTAGGCAAATCAATCTGTCTATTCATATCCCAGCTCTGAGAGAAACAACTTCTGTCGGTCGTTTCACCACTTTTAAACTAGAAGTAGCAATGACTCAATGTTCCTAACATAATTTCCAGACTGTTATCGTAAATGAGTTTTAAAAGTCGTAGCCTGCCGCTTGTAAGTTGTAGGCATGGGCTGCAACATAACAGGTATTAACTTATTAGGAAGCAACCCGACGAAACTAAGTTGTTAAACATCACAAAACAAAACAAACTTGGAGAAAACCATAATAGCGCGCAAAAGGATCCATGATGTGTTTACCTTCTTAACATCATAATTGCATGTTCTGCTTCAATGAATCTCGTTATGAAAGAAAATTAGGACATTGATACCGATCGAGTAGGTTTATATAGGCCTACATATACGAAAACTCAGTTGGAGACTTGCGTGGCTCGTGCCAAACGTGTGTACATCACTTCTCGGCCTTTGAAGATCATGTGTAGTATCTGTTCCCTTTCGAGGGGAATGGTGATGCACACCCGACGATGATCACACAGTCACAGTCCCGATGCAAGGGGACTGGGGCTGAGAGCGAATCAGTCGTTTGGTAGTTTGGTTTTCGTGCCCAAGTTCTTTCCTGGGCGACTTTTCCTTAAAAAAAAGCATCCCGTCAAACATATATGATCCCTTGGCTACATCACTGAGCCCACAGGTTCAGCAGAGTTTTGTTGTTTGAATTTTAATACTAGTTACCGGTAGAACCTACGCCCAATTCATGTGGGGATCGTCGCTCGCGGACAAGTCCATCCGGCATTTCGACTCCTTTAGGCTGTAATTTCTGTAAAGCCTTTTTTGAAAACTTGAACAAATGCTGTCGATCAGTAAAAAAAAGGTTAGAAATCGGTTGATCAAAATAGTTCTGCGCTAACAATATTGCCTTTTGAAAGAGGAAACGTGTATAGGACCATGTAAGCTCGATTTCTTCCGTGCCACCGCTGTACCATTACTTTTCAAAATGGCCATTCCTCCAGAGGCATCTCTTAGTTTACGATGGTTTTTCATCGGAAACTCTGTGCTCTTTCTCCATTACTTGCTCGTGTTCCTATGGAAGGCGAATGATAAGAATTTATCTAATCATATGTTGCTCTTATTCGCGTTTGCTCTTATAAATTTCATCACAATTCTATTACGGTACAGAAGGCGACGTGAGCATCGATTGGTAAGAGACCTATAGTACGTTAGGCATAGACTAGGCTACGAAGGGGCCGTGTCATTCCGGCATCGGTACATGTATACAAAATGTGCTGTTTCCACCATAGAAAAAGTGCCATTCCGCCATGTTACTGGCGGCAAAGATATTTTGTATGGCGGAAAGAGCACATTATTGTAGGTGCACTGTAGGCCTATATACACTGTATATTGCTTCGCTTCACACTACCTCAGGCCCACAAGATCGGTCATTTAGATCAACAATGAGAATGGGTCTTTTTTGTTGTTAAACAATCAACCTTAATTTAATAGAATAATACGATTTATTCAACCAATTATATTTTATATTTGAAGACAGTGTAACGACTCTTACGACCTTACAATTAAAACTATTCAATCAATTACATTCAAGACTGTCACTATTCGCCAATCTTGTCATAACTACAATTCAGTCTATCCAGCGAACCGTCACATTTGAAGACGGTGCACCCACCCTTCCTTGCGAATCAAGCAAAGAAAGTTTCACTGATACATTCCTGTGTAAAAAACATTCCAAAAATGTACCTTTCCACAGTAGGTTTCGATCCTTTCTGCCATAGTGGAAAGGATCAAAACCTACTGCGGAATGGTATGGCGGTATGTACCTATGGCGGAATGGCACTGGAACCGGCTACGAATGTCATTGTCATAGTGGTAAAGTAAGAAACCGGCTAACACTTTCTGAAAGCCGTTTTGAGATCACACTGATGAGCAGCTAGGCTAGGTATGTTACTATAGTTTAAGGCCTAACTTTAGGCCTAACTTTCAAATTCAACCTTGAATGATCCTCTTCTCAAAAGAAGAATCAAGCAAATATGCCTAACTTAGTATAGCTTAGGCTTCATGTTGATACACCCCCGTAATTGACACACCAAAATATTCCTAGATATGACCGTGGCAACCCTACTGCAGGCAAACTAACCTTTTTGCACCTTTAGCAGAGGTATGTTTTCTAGGAGTATGAATCTTTTTCAGGGATGTGCTGATGAAATTTTGGATCATTTTAAAGCTTTTTACACACTCCCCCAATTTTGCAAGTATTTTTTGCTTTTGGAAATCTTTCTCTTTAAAAGTAAACAAAATTACCTCGAGATAACCACTACCTCATAAGAACGATCTGTCTGCTACATCTAGGCATGCATACTTTATACAGTACTGTTTTGTAAATTGTTTCATGACATTAAAAGCAAAAAATGTAAGATTATGCACAAATGTGTCAATTAGGGGGTATTAACAGACTTGACAAGGCAGATGTCTCCAGGGATTCTTCTCAACTGTAAGTCTTGTGGGAACATTAGAATAAATATTATGGGGTCATTCTAACCATAGATAGGGAAGCCAAGCATCAGGTTGGAAAGTGTTTTGAGCTCAGAGAAATGAAGCCATAGAGGCAAGTAATTGCATAAATGAATACCATCTAATCAGTCAGTCTCAAAGTGGTTTGTCCCTGACTCCTGACGGCCTTGAAGTCAACTCTAGTATCGTGGGTCTGGGGTCATTTCCAAGAAGAATACAAGTAAACTATTACATGTAGATGTCAAAGGGGGCATTCCGAGGCATATTTAGGCATTTGGTTTTATAATCAGGTCTTAAATGCAAGGTTGTGCCAAAAATGATTTTTTATCTTTCAACGGTTGCCAAAATAAGCATTAGAGCAGTTTCATTTAACCTATAATCAGGTAAATAAGCAGCAGTGCATTACTTATTCACCCGGGGATTGGGTCAATAAGTATGAGCACTATGCTAATAGTTTTGGTGAATAGCTCCACCATTTCTAAGACACTGCTTGTACTGACTTCTTTTTCAAAAGCAGGCCTACATAAACTTACATAGGCCTACATAGGTATTTATTTCCAAGTGATGTCTGTGTTAACAGCACAGTACACCTCTTTAATGTCTAATTTCACATCTGTAAGTATTGACGTGAAATATGTACAGTAACCTGTAAGGTTTCCCACAAGTTTTAAAAATGATTCATAGCTAGCAGGTGAATGTGATTTTGTATATCCACAAGTGCAAGTCAGCAAGTGTCAAGTGCGCATTGATGATCACCTACAACATGTGTGCATCCCTTCATTAAATAACAGTTCTCAGTTCCAGGGAATTAAATGCTTTTGGGTAAGGAAAGCAAAGTTAGATTAGATAAATATGTAATATAAAAAAATATATATTTCTAGCCAATTGTTGCAATAAATTTGCTGTTGAAAACTTGGATGCCATTCACAAAACTGGTTGCCTAGACTCACTGTCTATGAAAGAAAATTTAGCCAATTTTAACCCTTCTGTGTTTGTATTCAAATTTTGACACCCAGGCCATGAATTTGACTCCAAGGCCTATATTTTGCTAAAGTTCTGAGTCTCACCAGATATTATTTCATGCAAGAGATCTTCAGTGTGTTGTTACATAGAAATGCTATGAAATATTTCTGGTTATTCATCCATCTGCAAAGGCTCAACTAATTTCTTTGTTTGACAATACATCTTTTCTTCATTTGCAGATGTCCCTACAGGCCTTATTTCTGGGTATTGTCTTTGGAGGTGGAACCATACTCAGTCTTGGTCATCTTCCAGTGGCTGGATTTGGCTGGTATCTTTGTGTTCTTAGTTTCTTTCACTTTTCAGAGTTTATGTTTACAGCCTTGTACCAATACCCAAGTCTGACGGTGGAATCATTCCTTCTTAACCATAGCTTTGCATATGCCATTGCTGCTTTCTCCAGCTGGATGGAATTTTTCTTAGAGCTGTATTTCTTTCCTTGTGAGTATTCTTGGTGTAATTGTAACTGCAATTAGCTAAGACAATGTTAAGGCATTCATTCCCCAAAATAAATGAGTTCACTCATTATTCGGTTCAACAACAGTATTTCTCTTTTCTGGTGCCCTTTCATAGGGGAGAGGAGGGAGGGGAGGGGAAGACACATTGTGCAGACTCCCAACCTCTTCCCAGATTTGATGATGCAGCATTATTGTAATGAGTTGGAAAGTAAATGAATAGGTGTCAGAACAAAGAAAAGAGTATCTCCCAATTAATTAAGAATGTTTAATATTTTGGATTTCTACATAGTGTACAAGCACTGCTCCTGTATGAACTGGGATATGAAGTCATTCATGTTAGTATCTTCTCCACAGTGATAATGCACAAAAATGTGGTGTGTGTTCATTGTTTATCCCATGTTGACCAGCATGTAATGTTATTCATTTGTGGGAGTGGACAAGGTTTATTGACCTTCACATTGTCAGTATAAATAAATTATCTTAATCCAGAATTATTCAGGAAATTGTCTACATTGAATTTCAATACCTTAATAATGCATGCAGTATCAGAGAATTGTAAATAATGTTTCTACTTTCCACTATTATCTTATTTATGTTTTTGGTTTATATTTTGATTATATTTCAGCAATAAAGTGTTGGCCTATAATGTTGGTTGGACTTGTACTCTGTGTGTCAGGAGAGTTTATGAGGAAGATAGCCATGCTTACAGCTGGGAGGAGTTTTAACCATTATATACAAATGACTAAAGATGAAGACCATCACTTGGTGACACATGGTATCTATGCTTGGTCCAGGCATCCATCATATGTAGGCTGGTTCTACTGGAGTGTGGGCACTCAGGTATCTCATTTATGGATTTTTAGAGAAAATTGAGAATAATATGTTTATAAATTTGCAACAAAGACCTTTATCTAGTTTTGGTGTATGATGATGTGTATGCCAATGAAGATCTGCAAACCTGCATCTACAGAATTTGTTTTTCCTTAAGCTCTTAAGTCCCTTAAGCTACTAGCATTGCTCCCATTTGTCATGTGGGTATGTTGCTAGGGAGTTTAAGGGGGGCATGGTTAACGTTTTTCAAGATTTACAGTATATTGTTAAATATTGATAGTTTAAACATGGGATCTCATTTCTTCACATTCGTTGGTTTTCTTGTTGTTATAAATTGGTAGCAAGTGTGTCTCTTGGTAGTCTAATACAGTTTGTTGATACTTGAGTGTTGAGGTTCAATGAAAACATCTCAACATATCATCAAGCACCCTAATGAATGGTCTAAACTGAATTACAATATTAGTGCAGTCATCCTTCTAAACATGGGATAAATGTTGTCTTTTTTGTGAAACAACAAAGAAAAACTGACTGGGAATATATTGAGTACAGGTACATAATAAATCAATTAGAATACATTTATAAGGTGCCAATATCAACAGCAGTTGTTCATTCAAACAGTAGGAATGAACAGAATTCAAAGCAATCACAGTAGGTTTTACAAGTCCTGTTGTCTCCCAACTAACCTAAAGCATTTTGTATGTTGTCTTCAATGAAACAGATTTGTGATCTCATGTTAAACTGTTTGCAAGGACCTGTGCCTTCTGGGTGGCATGCACAGTGAGGACATGGTTATACAGGGATCACCACCAACTAGGGACTGGATACCCTAGTTGGTAAAGAACAAGGACTGGTCATTTTAAAGTTACTAGATTGAATCTCATTCTAGGCAAATAACTTACTTCAAATTTCATTTTATCTTGAACAGATTCTGCTATGCAACCCTTTATGTCTCTTCGCCTACACATTTGCATCTTGGAGATTCTTCAAAGAAAGAGTAGAGGATGAAGAAATAACCTTAGTTCATTTTTTCGGTGAGAGTTATCTGAAATACCAGAGGCAAGTCGGAACCAAACTTCCTTTCATCAAAGGGTACCGAATGGAACTTTGATACTTCTTTGACTACGTGGCAAATGCTGGACCTCAAATAGCAGAGATTGTCCAAAGCCTGCAGAGCTATTATGGCAACATACTTGTAACCAGTTTCAGATCATCTCATCTTTCCAGAAAATTCAAAGAATTATCAGTTTGAAGTCAGCCTTTGGTGACATAAGTGTGCAATACCAAATGAAATCTCCCCTTGGACAAAACATAACATCTTGTTTTGAAACAGCTTAGACCTACTGTATATTGCAACTGCGAGACGGTTGACTCAACCTGAAATTAAATTATCAGTGTAACTGTCAGAAACAGGTTCAAGCTGGAGAATGTTCTATGCAGTTAACATCAGTGGGTTTATACAAATGCAGGATTTGTTCAACTTAGTCCAGGCATTCATTCAAAATGGTTGAGATTATTTATATCTGTGAATCGATGCTTTCCTTCGTTTGGGATCAGGGGGTAGCCACACATATAACAGATCGATGTTTAAACAAGTCAATGTATAGATTGGCTACAGCAGTGTCATGTATTACTGTGTGATTGAGTCAAAACTATAAGGTTTGTAAACTTCCAATAAAAAGTATGGTCAAAAAGAGCATATTTCAACACCATTTTCCATTGACAAATATTCAATATAAAGTTAAGATAATATTCTTTATGTTTCAAATTATCTCTTGATCCTAGAAAGCTGCATAGCATATCCACTTGTTTCCTTGCCTTGGCAGTTCAGCCACTCTAACTGATGAGCCCTTAAAGTAGAATGGTATTTAAATTGTTTGGTTCAATTTGTTCTGCAAGCCCTGCTAAATTTTATGTTTATTGGCTGTCAGTAAATCTATGTATAGTGTAATTTTATTTCATATTTTAATAATAGTAGCTTTAATATTAGGTATAAACTCATCCAAGGACAGTTTTATTTTTTGCCAAATAAAAAAAAGCAATTTGATGAAATAAGGTTACGAATCAACTTTGGGAATATGTTTTCCAAGGTAGTCATAAAAAAGTAGAATAAACCTGATCAATTGTCAGAGAGAGAATAATATGTGTAATATCATAAGAGGGTTACTTTAGTTTCATTAGGGACTCTGAAGAAGGGTTTGAGTTTGGTCACTTTGAGTCAAGGTTCAGGGATGGAATTAGTTTTATGTTTGTCTTTCATTAGTTCATTAGAAGCTATATTTCAACATTTGTGTCTCACTTTAGTAGTATGGGCAACCAAAGGTCATGTGAGTTAAGCAAAGGTTGGGCTCTGAAAACTCATACAATGAATTGATTAAACCTGTGTACCTTTCATTCACTAATCAAAATGGTTAAAGGAAGTTGTAGCCATACTGTTTTGTTATCTTAGGTTACAAAGATTTATCCATTTCTTCACATTTCATATAAGTGACTACTTATTATATTTAGTGTCTCAATTGGTTGGTGCTCACATAGATCAATGATATAACTGACTAAAAGCATTTAAGACAAGGAACCCCCAAACCTCTGGATTTACCGGTCACTGTCATTGGACCTAAGAGGAGACTGTCTTAAGGGACTGGAATTGTTAACATTTCAAAAATAAACCAGTGTGGTTACTTTTTATTCCATAACAATTATTTCACATATTGTAAATTTAAATCATTCTGTAACAATACTTTATAAATCTCCTGCAGCTGAGCAGTTGGCAGCTTCAAAAGCATAATTTATTTCATATTGGAAAGTTATTTGGTTTGACCTGACAGCAAAGCAAAGAGGCTGATAGTAAGACTCTTAATGAATGGTTGTAAAATACTCTATTACAAAATTGATATTTTGAAATTAATATTTTCCTTGCTAATGATGAGAGATTGAATGTTTGAAATGTTACTTAATCTGTTTTTGTATATTTTAATAATTATGTTATAAATAAGGTGTTATATATTGCAGTCATCAGAGTTTTATAGTGTTCCTGCTGCTGATGACAATATAACGTTATGTTGAACAATAGGCCATTGCTTCAGCCATGGACTATCTATCATACAGTCTATGTTTGATGTTGTACAAGAGGCCATTGTTTCAGCCATGGACTATCTTTCATACAGTCTATGTTTGATGTTGTACAATAGGCCATTGTTTCAGCCATGGACTATCTATCATACAGCCTATGTTTGATGTTGTACAAGAGGCCATTGCTTCAGCCATGGACTATCTATCATACAGTCTATGTTTGATGTTGTACAATAGGCCATTGTTTCAGCCATGGACTACTGTATCTATCATACAGTCTATGTTTGATGTTGTACAATAGGCCTTTGTTTCAGCCATGGACTATCTCTCATACAGTCTGTTTGATGTTGTACAAGAGGCCATTGTTTCAGCCATGGACTATCTATCATAAAGTCTATGTTTGATGTTGTACAATAGGCCATTGTTTAAGCAATGGACTATCTATCATACAGTCTATGTTTGAAGCAATCAGTGTACAACGAGTAGCACACTACTGTACATGAGTTAATATCAAAAAACAAAAATTGGGGGGGGGGGGGCTGATGCATGTCCTGGGGAGGTGCCAAAGGGAAAGTGTTGGGAACTAAGATGCAAAATGGCGCTATCATTTCCATGATTTGTGTAGTACCAGTTTAAATTTAAATGTGTATACAACTATGTGTGTGTGTTATAAACGTAAGCATTTTGAAAGGAGTTTGAAAAAGTTGGCAAACACCCCCTCCCCTCCACCTCCCCACAATGGCCAAGTCAGTGGTTAACATAGTAATACATTTACTACACTAATGGAGTAAAAATTATTACTGTACAGACTACCCTCTTACTGAAGTGACATGCTGATGTAATACTGCAGTCACATGCTGTCAACAATAATAGATAACTACCACCCTTATTCATTGAAGTACCCTTTCCATCCATGCAATGCAATGATAAAATGTTTGTCATGCGAGTCTTATCCATCATTATTTTGTTACATTTTTGTATCCCTGTCTGAATAAATTTAATGTGCCTTTTTCAATGTTAGCAAATAAATAGATTTGTTTTAATCCTTACCATGTCCCCAGTCATTAGTTCTCTTTTATCTTTGTAAAAACGTAATCAAATCCAATTTCATCAACAGTAAATGTAACAGGTCTCTCAAAGTTTAATGCAACTGATCTCCCATGGGTGTCTATAGGCTAATTGTTTCCCCTCAACATGCTATTAAGATCAGGATACATATACTGGATAATCTGAATGTGGAGGTAGGCCAAGCAGCATTGAATTGCCTAGCAACCACCCAACTCTCTTTGGTTTTGCAAAATGCTACGGCATTGTAATTATTTGCAATGGAAACCAGAAAACAGCATTTTGCATAGCAATCATAGCAACTAACCTTCACTGACTCCTAAAGTACTGTAGCAAATTGCATTTAATTTCCAAACTGACTTAACATCCTAGATTGTCAAACTAATGTGGTCTAATGAGGTATTTTAGATACATAGAAATTTCAAGTTGTAATCTCTAATCGTCAACTTATTTCAATTACCTTTATATGAACATTTTGCTTTGTTCCTTGAAATTAGTGATGCTATAATTTTAACATTCTATCACCAAATTTCAACTATTTTCCCTAGGGCTGACTTTCCAACAAAATTTTATCTCAAAGTTTCCAGTATTTATTTAGGCCTTCACTCAATTTTGACTTTTTTGTTTACTATTTGCTCAAATATTTCCGATATAGAAACATTGACATTTCAACACTTTGTATCAAACTTTCAACAGTTTCCAGCTGAAACCTAGACATTTTATCTCACAATTGCCAACGATTTCTTGAAATGAGATTTGTTTACTATGGAAATTCTTTCCCTTCCCAAATGAGGATGGACTTTTATATCAGGAATTTGAATTGTTCCTCAAAATTTGGACTCTTTGTACCGAAGTTTGATGTTCAGTATTGCGAATTCGTGGAAGATATTTTATTTCGATGCCTTATTTTCAT
>KN883456.1:6260-17245 GCA_000934455.1 Apostichopus parvimensis | reverse complement strand
TAAAAGTAATATTGGCTCTAAGTCTAGATAGAAGTTTTCACTAGCTAAACGCCACCCATCACTGGATAGTTGGCCATCAACGGCACCATCAATTTTTTGTATCATGACCATGAAGATTTTCTGCTTTCACCGCCTGAAGTTTTCGTCACTTGTAAACAAACCTCTTCACTCAGTATTAAAATATTTCGGTTCGCTGCTCCTGAGAGGCCTAAAGGGGTTAAATTGTCTCAATTGACCCAAGTTTTGCATCACATGTACTTCCATTCATGTTCTTCTACATGTAAGCCACAAAACCAGATCGTGATTGACAACATATATCAAAACAAATGTTCCCCCCTGCATTTTGCATTTTCCCTGAGATAAGAGAATATTCGGGCGGACTGATATAGACTCTAATTTGAGTATGCCACCATATCAGAGTACGCCACCACAATCTTTCGCTTGCCTACTGGATATAGCATATACATTGTTTTGTAATTTGGTCACTCAAAATTGCGACTTGCATACACTCTGTTGCCGAACCAGCAGAGACTTCATCACAAGATTCCACAATGCCAGACCATCTTGGGAAAGATATGAGGAAGGGGAAAAAAGATGACGATAAGGACGAAAAACCAATCCAAGGTTTGATTTTAATTCGTGGTTAAACGTTGATACAATCGTCAAATGATAAATATTTCGATCAGCTGAATCATGCAGCCTAGTGTTAATTTAAGTGCACGAATTGCATGTTAGGTACACATAGTGATGGATTAGGCTACATACTTCAGTACTAGTAGTATTTGCAGCCTAGGCTGACCTAATAGCGTTACTGTAGTCTACCATTCATCCTACCTACAGTAGCCGGATGGGACTTTGTTTTCTGAAGTACTGGTAGTCAAATGGTACCTTATTTTACCCAATCTTATGTGCGAAATGTCTTTGACCAATGTATAGTAAATTCAGTTACTGTTAAGAACCAGCAAAAGTACTTGCCTTGTTCATGACACAGCTAGACAATGGAACAACTAATATAACAAGTCTGAAAGCTAGCAAAAGTGGTACATTAGTGACTCTTTTTATGGGGTGGGGGCGAGATTGGGGGTGTGCCTAGCCTACTTCCTATGCATCTGACATTGGACCAAGTCCCATCTTGCCGTAGTCAGATTCTTCCATTTACTTAGGGTTGTTTACAATTACAGCAATAGGTTTTTTGTCGTTCTCAGATTTATACAACACTTCACAAATTATTTTGAGAAAGATATCACTTCCTTGCTTTTGTTAGTGTTTCTACATAGTTACAGTATAGTCAGCTGGGAATTAATTTAGTGTTCCATTTTTTCAGCAGTTTTGAAGACTCAGGATGGTTTATTTGTAATAAACTAGTACTATACTTTTGTATTCTTATATTGCAATTTGACCGGCCTTCCACATATGTCTTTTACTAGGGGCAAGATGCACTGTTCATGTTTGTACAAATGTATTTGCAAAGGCGTAATGCATTTCCTAAGTTTCATTCTATATACATGATGTTCACATATTATGTTAGACAGTTTTGATCAGTTCCGTTTTATTTCTTCTTCTTTAGCTCTAGATGAAGGAGATATTGCACTTCTCAAGTCCTATGTAAGTAACTGAATTTCTCTGTAATTTAGCAATGTAGTAACGTTAAGCATTGACAAGGATATTACAACTGAAAACTCTGAAAAAGAAAACTGTGAACAGAAGTCCTATGAAACATTGTGATGATTTTAATTTATGTAACCAACATGCAGTTTACACGGTCTTTGATCATTTCATTGCAAGAATCTTGTTTATTTAGAAACTACAGAATTCTCCATGTTGTTGTAAATTTCAAGCAACGGAGATGTCCATATGTTGGTATCTTGACAATTTGTAGTTGGAAGAAAGCTGGAGTAGGGGGGGGGGGGTAGTTTCCCCATGGAAGCTATGTTATATAGAAAAGTTTGTCATCTTGTACGTTTGTCTCCACTGGTATTTCCACCCATAAAACTGTGTGCTGTATATGTAAGAATTTTGTGAATTGAAAGTTGTTTTGTTTTTCAAGTTCTAGTAATTGTGTCTTCATTTATTATACAGGGGGCTGGACCATATTCCTCATCAATTAAAGAAGCAGAAACAGATATTCAGAATGTTTTCAAGAGAGTTAATGAATTAACAGGTAAGTGAGACTCATGCTTGCTACATTAGGACATGCTCAGAAGCTACTCCTATTTCATAGATGTGTCTAAAGTTCTACAAACCTGAATTGCTGTTAGCTTTCATTACTACCATTTGCTTACTTGAATTCTTTGACAAGGTTTGATATTGCTTTGCTAGTTTGGTTTGGTTTATTTGAATCTTGCTAAGTGGATTAACTGGACATACAAGGTTTCTGATGTTAGTCCTCTGTACTACATACTGATGTGAAATTTAGCATGATGAAGTGTATACATGTACCTCACTCCCTTCCTTGCTTATCTGTCTCCTCATAACCTTAGTGCTCTAGCCCTACAATGTCTAGAGTGACATGGTAACCCTTTTAGCACTATACATCCTTAGTTTTGGTCTTTGAGTGAAAGGTTGGCCATGAATATTTGTAAACCACAGTTTATAACTTACTCTTGTTTCACCAGGTATTAAGGAATCAGACACAGGATTAGCTAATCCTGCACTCTGGGATCTTCAAGCAGATAAGCAAGCTCTGACTCAGGAGCAGCCTCTACAAGTTGCAAGATGTACCAAAATACTGAATGCAGATACAGACGATGCCAAGTACATCATCAATGTCAAACAGTTTGCTAAGTTTGTGGTTGATCTTCATGATACAGTTGCCCCGACTGATATTGAAGAGGGCATGAGAGTTGGGTAAGCAACCATTGTTCTGTCTGGTCCGTTTCATCTTTCCCCTTTGTCTTCTCCAAACCTACTCTCTCTCTAAGGCAATTTGTATGTTTGCTGAGTGATGATTTAAAATCCCAGAAATGCATTATTGTTGATTTGACCAATATCCTTCCTCTTGCACTTGGCATGGGAGTTGCTACTAAAAGTTGAAGAAACCTCATTTCAAAATGTTACTGTCTTCTAAAATTTCACACCAAATGCCAATCATATCAAATATATGTAGCTCTCTTTGCACCACTGCCACAATTAGGGTGCTTCTATTCTCTCTGTATTGTCAACTTGTCAGAAACACCACCTGTCCTCACCCCTCCTCTACCCCTCTGTACATAAAATTTACCAATTTTCACTCTACCAAATTCCCCTTCTTGTTCATGCAGTGATTTATGTGAATGGTTTTGGAGTCTGTGTCATTTGGTTGTGTATTTGTTTTTTTTTCTTCAGAGTTGACAGAAACAAGTATCAGATTCATATACCATTACCCCCAAAGATAGATCCAACTGTGACCATGATGCAGGTAAGATTTAAAAACTTTAGAAACAATTAAACGATCTACAGAGACAATATAGATATAGCTGTGTATTGCAGGCAAGATTGGTAAACCTTAAACATAATGAAATGTTTACAAAGATTGGTAAATCTTAAACAGAATGAAAAGGTTTACAAAGATTGGTATATTTTAAACAGAATGAAAAGGTTTTCAAAGATTGGTAAATCTTAAACAGAATGACAATGGTGACATAGGTAATCAAGATAGATCCAACTGTGAACTGAATCAATGTCATACTTGCTAGGTAGATTTGTTTCTGTTTGTTTCTGGTGTCCATCTCGTGAATGTTAATGAGTGAACAGGGCTTACCATAAAGTTCTTAAATATTCAATTTGGTTGCAACCCTATTTTCAAGTTAGTTTATACTTGGTATGGTGATGTAAGAGTAAGTACATAGTATAAACTGTCCTATACTTCTTACCTCATTAATATTCATGGTGGTTGGAGCTTAATGGGAAATTGTCAAAACAGCTTGTAAACATGATACTGTATCTCAACAACCATAAGCTTTATACATATGAACTTGTTAACTATGAACTATGTTAAGTATATAGATACAGTACATGCTTATGAGATCATTAAATTTGACTTCATTAATATTCATGTATGCAGATATGTTTTAATACTATGTCACTAAATAGACTTTGTCAACATGATAACCGATTCCTGATACCTTCCTTTATATGTTGCTGCAATAGTCTATAGATAATCCCTCATTGGTGTGCATAAGTTCATGAATATTAACACACTATAATATGTTTGGGCATCGGAACCACTAAACGTTTTCGTTTTCTGGCTAATAGGTTGAAGAGAAACCAGATGTTACATACTCTGACATTGGAGGCTGCAAAGAACAGATTGAAAAGTTACGAGAAGTTGTGGAAACTCCATTGTTGCATGTAAGTATACGCTAAACCTGTGTGTTGGTTTCTTCATCCTGTATGTTTCTCTTAACCACTGAGTGTGGACTTCATGTTACTTGCATGTTGCTTGCATGTGGTGGTTTCTACATCCTGTCCACTGAGTGTGGACTTCATGTTGCTTGCATTTGTTTAAAGAACTTTTAAGTAAAGGCCAATGCATTAACTCATGACAGGAATTAAGTTCAATCTCTTAAATATACATTGTATGTTCATTTTGTTGTTACCAATATTTTGTTTTTATTATGTGCATATATTGCCATAATTTGTAATATTAAGTAAATTGTAATAGAGTAGTGCTGTTGAACAGTGGGGTCAGTATCAGTATTGTAAATATAATATAATGTTGGTTGTGATAATAAATGATTTCTTCTCTCCAAGGTTAATAGTCTCTTCTCTTACATCCAGTTAAGATTGTCATTGCTAGACTGAAATATTGATAACATCATTAACTACAAGAAAACACTTAAAAGTTAGTTATTGTCATTTATCCTATCATCCACCAGCCTGAGCGTTTTGTGAGTCTGGGTATTGAACCACCTAAGGGTGTATTACTGTATGGTCCTCCGGGAACAGGGAAGACCCTTTGTGCCAGAGCTGTTGCCAACAGAACAGATGCTTGCTTCATCAGGGTGATAGGATCAGAGTTGGTTCAGAAGTATGTCGGTGAGGTAAGTCAATATTAGCTCAACTTGTAGAATGTCCTTACTGAGTTTCCCCTCATAGATGAAATATTTGGATATAGCACTCATCTAACAGTTAAATACCAGTAATAATAAATTTCTTTTTTATCCAGGGTGCCAGAATGGTTCGAGAGTTGTTTGAAATGGCCAGGAGTAAGAAAGCCTGCTTGATCTTCTTTGATGAAATAGATGCCATTGGAGGTTGGTAAAATTGATTTCAAATCATTTTAATCTAGTTTAAGTGGATTGTGACCTGACTAAGATTTAAGTCTTGATATTTCTTAGTAAACACACACAAAAAAAGATGAAAATCTGAGGCATTTCTGTTGCTGCTCTGGTTTCAAGATATCACAGTTATAATATGTTATATCTCTGGAATGTCCCTTTAAGGGTAAACTGTGGATGACATTTGCATAAAATACATTGTTTTATTAGTCTTAAGAATTCAACCAAAACATGTCCTTTTAAATTCATATTAACAACAGAGCACCCTTGGAAGACATTCAATATCATTTGTCCTTGATCAGGTTATTTGAGGTCACAAAACTCTTGTTTTTCCATTGAGTTTTGTGTTGTATCTGAGGAACTGAACTGATGGTCTGAATTTGAATGGTCTACAGATAGTAAGATTAATTTGAATGGTCTACAGATAGTAAGATTAATTTGAATGGTCTACAGATAGTAAGATTAATTTGAATGGTCTACAGATAGTAAGATTAATTTTCATGATCTACATATAGTAAGATTAATGGTCTACAGGTATTAAGATTAATTTTAATGGCCTACTGGTAGTAAGATTAATTTTAATGGTCTACTGGTAGTAAGATTAATTTTAATGGTCTACTGGTAGTAAGATTAATTTTAATGGTCTACTGGTAGTAAGTTTAATTTTAATGATCAAAGCTTCCTTAATAAAATTCAGACTTTTACCGCAGGCTTTATCATCAGTATATAAAACTGATAATAAAAGAGACCACATAGACCACATACTTGAGTACAGGTTCCTGTTTAGTAGAAACCAGCAAGTTTTGAATAGCCTATACTATTTAGAAACAAGATATGGAGATAAGAGGGTATCACTCAGTATTTTAGTAAGTTTTTTCTTTAGACAAGTTTGTCATATTCCTATAGTACTACCCCAACCCACTCTGATAGACTACCATATATATCATACCCAACTGGCTGTTCAATCTTCTCTGATGTCCACACAGAGGCTATTGACACATTGTAAGTCAACTGATCTTCACAGATGGACTTGATATATCAGTCCTAAAAATTTAAAGATGCATTATTCATAGCGATAGTGCT
Source organism: Apostichopus parvimensis (assembly GCA_000934455.1). Classification (NCBI taxonomy): domain Eukaryota; kingdom Metazoa; phylum Echinodermata; class Holothuroidea; order Aspidochirotida; family Stichopodidae; genus Apostichopus; species Apostichopus parvimensis. The sequence goes on along the minus strand of KN883456.1, from coordinate 10,904 downwards.
GTTATATTGATTTAAGTATGATTATTAATTGTTATATTAGTAAAAACAATTGTCTTTGTTGTTCATTAGGAGCAAGATTTGACGATGGAGCTGGTGGTGATAATGAAGTTCAAAGGACCATGTTGGAATTGATTAATCAATTGGATGGATTTGATCCTAGGGGTAATATTAAAGTACTCATGGCTACCAACAGACCAGACACATTAGACCCTGCCCTTGTAAGACCTGGTAGATTGGACCGCAAAGTAGAGTTTGGGCTTCCCGACTTGGAGGTAAGAAAACAGTATTTGATTCCTGTTATGCTTATCAAAAACCCAATCATAAAGTCAATGGAGTCCATTCTCAAGTTACCAATGTCATGTTAGTTCTCTGTGCTTGCAAGTAAATGTCTTCTATTATTAACATGATTGGTGTTCATGAAGCTCTTAATGGTTTGAGAAGTAAATCCAATTCATGATTTAGAAATAAAAATGAAGACAACTCATGATTTCACTGAACAGACGAGTGAAAGAATGGACCTCAAAAAATTGAGTAAAACAGGGATATTTCCTTGTATATCTGTGATTGATGATTTCTCTTACAAGCTTTATTTTAGGTTCATGCAGCATATGTTCTTGTACACTTCAATGCTATTTCTGAGTTCTCTTTGTGCAAATCTTGAAGCTCGGTTGAAATCTGAATTTCCATTTAGGGATTTTTGTTTTCATTTACGAGAATTAAACACTACTTATTACTGGTTTGCTTTCACCTCCTTGCTGTGACCAGAGGTGCCAAATTTATAGTTCGTAACTGAAGGTAACTTTATGATAATAATAATAATAATAATAAACAGTTCTTATATAGCGCAACTTACAATAAAGTCTCGCTGCGCTGTACAAAAAAAGTGAAAGATATGTACACAATATACAATTAGAGTAAACATAACAATTATAACAATGAAAATTGGTGTGTCTTCAAAACAGTTTTGAACATCTCCACAGACATGTCATTCTTTATGTTGAGTGGGAGTTTATTCCAAAGGAGGGTTGAGGAGTACTGGAAAGATCGCTCGCCATAAGATTTAGTGGACACAGGGTGCATAGCGAGCAAAGATTGGGTGCTAGAGTGCAGACGGCGAGTTGGGGTATAACTTTGAACAAGTTCACCAAAATAGTGTGGCGCAATACCATGAATACATTTAAAGGTTAACAGGAGTGAGTACCTTGTAATCAATACGCAGTTTGACAGGTAGCCAATGAAGGTCATGAAGTATGGGGGTGATGTGAGAGACAGGGCTAGTGCGAGTGATCAGCCTGGCAGCAGAGTTTTGAATGCGTTGCAATTTAGCCAGTTGACTATCAGGGAGACCAAAGAGCACACTCTTGCAGTAGTCCAAGCGTGATGTAATAAAAGCATGGACAAGTCCCTCGGTAGTTTGATTGTTTAAAAAACGACGAATTTTACCAATCTTATGAAGAGCGAGAAATGCAGCCCGGCAGATATTATTTACATGAGACTCCATGTTCAGATTTTTGTCAAATATGACTCCTAAGTTACGAACATGTGAAACGTGCAATCGAAACATGTGCAACTCTAACAAGTGGGATAGTCATGTCGCAGTTAGTCATGTTGTTGAATTTACTAAGACTGTTATCTACTAAGATTGCTGGAATTTCATCAAAAGTTCTATTAAAAATCATGTCTTTGATTAAATTAATCTGTGTTTTCATTCCTCTATTAGGGACGAAGTCATATTTTTAAGATTCATGCAAGATCCATGAGTGTTGAGAGGGACATCAGATATGAATTACTAGCAAGATTGTGTCCTAACTGTACAGGTAAGTGGTGCAAACAGAGTGCTGACTTATCTATGTTCCACTTAGACACTTACCATGGAGTTGACAAGAGAATACACAGACAAACATGTGCTGTGTGTGGATGTGTTATGTATGATATTCTTAAATGAGTTTACAGAGTTTGAGAAAACTGAAAACATGATTCTAAACCAATCTATTTCTGTCCAACATATCGCTGAAGTCTGGACTTGTTATCTTTGCAAAACAGCAGTGTTGCCAAACAGGATTGTGTGAACTGGTGCAGAACCCCCCTCCCGCCATGCACCACCCCTACCCATCACCCTGCCCACCTAACCACCACCCCACTTACCCACCATCTGCTCAACTGTCCACCTGCTAAGATCAACTATCTTGGGCATCAAGTTAGTCCATAAATTCTGTTATCACATTAATGTTTTTCTCAGTTATCACGTGAATGTTTTACTCTTCCTTGGACAGGAGCTGAAATTCGAAGTGTCTGCACAGAAGCTGGAATGTTTGCAATCAGAGCGAGACGCAAGATCGCCACAGAGAAAGATTTCAGAGAAGCCATCAACAAGGTGATCAAGGCTTACGCTAAATTCAGCTCAACGCCAAGATATATGACGTACAACTAGATACTTATCAGCAGTAAGGATAGTGGCTGTGTTCATAGAGGGTTAGTTCAAACCATGACTGGAGTCTCGTAATCTGTCTTCATCAATGGATGATGTCTATGCAGGTAACAAAGAGACAACCAGTATAGAGGCCCTCACTGACAGTCCTTCTACGATACACATATTAAGTTGGACAACATCTAACCTGACAGTGTCATGTTGTGTTGTTTGTAACATTGACTGCTTACTTTAATACCTTGATTTAAGATGGATCTTAGTTAAAAGTTGTTCTGCTGCTTTTGTCAACATGTAAAAGACTCTAATTGTATGGTAAACATATATGACAGCTAGCAAATTACATGAAACTAATAAGTTCTTTCCATCTTACAAGTACAGTTAGACACCAAGGAACAGGCTATATGAAGAAAATATAACTTGATGTATTAAATAACTGATAGATTTATTGTTTATCATTAGCAGTGTCAGTTGTTTGTTGATATAGCCTGGTCTGTAGATGTTTGTACATGTGTTACTGTAAAGCTGGATTAAAGTTGTACTTCTACTCCAGTATGTTGTTAATTTAACCTTATTTAACAACCTTCACCATCATCCATGTCCACTATGATCCTGTTTACAGAGTGGCAGAGCCTGCCTTTATCACCTGTTGTATGATTTTTGGGGCAAACTTGTTGATTTTTCCTTTAAATCCAATAATACACAATGTCAGTGATATCCTCAAGAAAGGCAGTAACATATATTTGCTGAGTTATTAGGGTTAACAATTATCAAGGTAAATATTGATGGAAGAATACCTTACCAGGGAAAGAAGTTGAATTGTAAGATATCCACTTATGACTGGAAACATTGTAAGTGATTAAATGTTGATGATGTTCTATGTGGTCATTTGGTACATTCTCCAGTCTCAATTATTTACTGTCTTGACTTTTTATAAGTTGCAACATTGATTGTGTTAAATCAACGTACAAACACATCCTGTATGCTGATTACTCGGCTAATGTTATTAAACCTCTCTGGAATAAAAAGTATGTTTGTCTCTTTGATTTAGTTCAAGCTCTGATCAATGACTGTATAGTTGTAACCTGCCATACTATTCACAGGCTTTGTAGGGTGGGCTGGAGGGGTGGGCTGCAGGGGTGGGCTGGAGGGGTGGGGTGGAGGAGGACAGGTCAAATCCACAAGTTTATTTCTCCATTTTCTAAAGATTGGAGCTTTTCTGTGTAACTTGATGGTCTTGTTGGCAATTTAAAGCCACAACTTAGTGTGGGAATATGTAGGGGAATACCTGAACACAGAAACCACATCATACAGCCTCATCTTAAATGTTTAGCCCTTGCTCCACCCCTATTGCTTCACATCAGCAGAATGTAATTACCATGGCAACCAGAACCCATCCTCAGTCCTACTCCTTTTACAGCCACAGACTACTTCTCATTTGAAATAAAACTACAAATGTGAACATAGGACATCAGTGACTCTGTAAAGGCAAAATAGAAACAAGTTAGTTTTGGCGATCTATCGACTTTCTTGTACATTTTGTGTTCAGGAAAACACCTCTTGAATACTAACCCAAGAACAGATGTAAGTCGGCCTACACGATCCATATAATACACCTAAATCCATATAGCGTGCCTTTCCCTAATCCTAGAAATATTTCACTTTTCTTTTAAATGTATTAAAACTTTGACATATGAGTATTATCCCTGAATCTAAGGCTGGATTTAAGGAAAAATAACAAGTGTTCACAATATGGCATGATACATATTGTTTTAAACTTTCGGTGGTCTGCAGATAATATTTGTGGATTGTTGATGCGACAGAAGGCCTATACAGAGTTCTCTTTTCTTCAGTGGCCTAATTGAAGTCATTCTCGTAAGTAAAATTTCCAAATTGAATTAGTAGCGTATGTGATGTGTAAGCTTAGTAAACCTACGTATTTAGCCTATGCATTAGTTATATGCATTATGCCAAGCCTAGTGCCATGTATTAAACATATGCCTATGAATTCAGCCTACGTTAAGCACATGTACTAAGCCTATGCATTTTGTATTAAGCATATGTAATAACAATAAAACTGACAACATGTCCGTTTGATCACGGAATCATTTTTTTAATCAAACAAATGAAGTGTGACGACCGACGTTATCAATAAAGGGTTAATCGTAGGTGGTATTAAATTCCCTTCTGTCAATTGAAAGATAGGTCACTGTAGGTTA
>KN883455.1:89267-100672 GCA_000934455.1 Apostichopus parvimensis | reverse complement strand
AACCTTAAAGATTACTCAGAGCAGAGTGACCGACTGCACCACCCCCTGTCCGTGGCCTCAACTTCCAGGGGAAGCCGCTTATATGCAAGGTTTCCCATGCCTGAATAAACACTTCACAAGAATGAACAAGGTGAAGTTTTGAAGTAGTAGTTTCATTTGAGAAAAGCAAACCATACTCGGCTCCCAAAAACAAAACAAAAAACATCACATCTTCCTATACACCCCCTCTGAAGAATGTAACGCGTTGCACACGATATTTCTCTTATTATAATTCCGAAATTCTTGTGTGCAGTAACAAGTAACAGTTATACCTTGTAGCTACATTTATGTCTTATGTTTGATGACCATTGTCGAGGGGGGGGGGGGGGGGGTATACAAGGCAGCAGTTGGAATTTTCTGGCTTCGGAGCAATGGTGACTTGGCTGAATTTAGGCTCTTTGATTGAAACAGCTGCTGTGATTCCAGAGGGGAGGGGGGGGGGGGGGGGGGGAAAGGGAGGGGGAGAGGAAGGGACGAAATATTGCCCAGACCTTGAGGATCTCCGAAAAGAGCCGGTTGGTGCACTACAATTGATAAATGTTCGATACTATAAGTCACCTCAAATTCCTACAAGAAAATATTTCATTGTTTTGAAATCAAGGTTCGATACGTGTAACGAATAAATGGGCGAAAAGTTATGAAATGCGTATTAATTAACGCTAATCAGGCTGTACTCGCATAGTTGTCTGTAATCATACTCGGTCTGTGGGTTTTATACTCATATACTGGGACTCGAGGCATTTTGAATAATATCATAGGTACGGTATTAGTGTTAAAACTTGTGTATACTCGTATTCGTGGTTAAGTCCTTGTAGTTGTACTCTTATTCATACCAAAGGCAATTCTACATGTACTCATCGTCGTGTATTGTACTCGTACTCAAGCCAGTGTTGTACTCATACTCATGCTGTTGTACTCGTACTCATGCTGTTGTACTCGTACTCATACTGTTGTACTCGTACTCATACTGTTGTACTGGTACTCATGCTGTTGTACTCATACTAATGCTGTTGTACTCACACTACATGGCTACTATGAATGTGTCTTGGTGACGTGAGTAGGGGAAGGGGAAGGGTGGTCAATTGGAATCGAGATATCTTGTTTGGAATAAATGAGCCAATTGATTAGGTCTTTTAGATTTGTTATTTTAACGAACGCAGAAGCTGCGTTAAATGACATACTTTTTTTTAATTTGTCAGGGGAAAAAAATCATTCTTTCAGAACAGGAGCACAGATTTTCGCTGCGGCAAGATCTATTGACTGAAGTAGTCGGCCAGTCAGGGTATAAATAATTAACTTCGTCAAAATATTTTTTTTTTCATATGTCCAAGTATGATACGTCCTCTACCAATTTCCATAGGTACTGTATGAGGGCCACGTACCACCACAGTCAAAAAAATATAATAATATCAAACTTACTTTTTGAACATAAACCTTTTCACTTTAATTTCTTCCGCTTTATCGAAATTAAAACTTTGCCGTTGTTTTATATTTAAAGCGTGATCCTTTGTTGCAAATTAACCGGTTAAAAATAAATAAATAAATAAGTTACAAGGACTAATATTGTGATGTAACAGTGTCATTCACATATTGGAATTTGTGACAACGGAATGCAAAGAAGTACGTACCTGCATCATGATAACTGAAAGGCGGGCTCATCATGTCAGGGTTACCCTCAAGATCGAACGGACCTCGAAGGGGGCGCATCCGCCTCTGATGTCTAAAGAAGTGGTTTCGTCTAGCACCGAGGGCGCTGAGTTGCTTCAACCGACGCTCCTTCGATCGTCTGTTCTGAAACCAAACCTAAAAATCGGAAGAAGAAGAAGAAGACAGAGATAAAAAAGATGATGAAGATATCAAAATGTACAACTTTAATAAGTATATATCTATATGTATAAACCAATAAATTTCACCAGCGGGCAACCTTAATGGTATCTACTGTCTCCGTCAAAATCTAGGCTCGGAGCACCAACAAGGAAGGAAAAAAAAAGTTCTTATACCTGGGGCGAATGGTTTGAAGAAGAAAAAATGGCTCCATTTCATATCGATATGTCGATACAAGTTAATGTTTCGCTTGAGGGACATGTTTGCCGAGGTCCGTCCTGATACAGACTGATATATAGTTGTCGTTTATTTTGGGGGTGCATCTCACATTGGCGACGAATTTAGCCCGAAAACACAAAACAATATCCGAGACAACAAACCCATAAGGGTATGAATACGGGATGAATAAATTTATCTCAATAATATTACTAACTTGTCCGACCGTCCTACTTTCTCCAATCAACCTGGTTGAGGAGAGGATGGGCTTTGCCTCTGAGATAATAAAGCAAGATAATAAACATACGAAAGAAAACAAAGACGGTTTTCGGAGACAAAACGTGACAGCTTAAAAAGCATGAAAGACACGCCGCGGACGAGATAGAAAGATTAAAACATATACGTATAGGTATCAACAGTTCCGAACAAGTCGGCCAAATTTTGAGACGAAAGATAGATGTATGGACCGCCGTTTTCTTTTCTCTTTTCAATCACACAACATATACTTCTTTTCAACATGATCACATGTTGTCCCATGGGATCACACTATCACTAACATCTTTGATATCGGTGCAGTGCGATGTACAACCGTGCACGGTTGCTGTCATTTTCGAAAACTTGTGGAAAAAAGGGATAATGTAGTATATGCGTTTTTTACTGAATCAGGTGTCACGCGGTTTGTCGAAATAGGCCATTCGAACTATATATAGCCTATGTCGTGTATAGACAATATGTACGTGAATGGTCGTTGCAGGCGTTTGGTTAAATTTTTCGATGATTTAATATAATAGTACATATTTAAATATAATTTGTTAAAGCTATTGTATACACGCAGTTCGTCCCATTTTTGGATCTTTATTGCAACATATATCTTACTTGTTGGCATGGCAACCTTCTTCATTTTGTTTACGATATTTTCTGACATATTTCAAATCATATATCCTTGAACAATCATATACGGAACCTATGCGAATTGGCCAACACGACTGTCTAGTTATAATTAGTCCCCTTTCCCTTGATTTGGGTTCTTTCCTTTCCTTTCGATATATTCAGCACTAATATCGCATCTTTTAATTAGGATATTATTCTATAGGAGCTTACATATTTCGTGACCTCATTAAGTTCTTCTTTTCATTGCGTGCCATCATCAGTACGGCAATTAGTACCGTCTGCATCAGTTACATGTAGCAAAGATCTGCCAGATGCTTCCTAACTACAGTGGTGGAATAAGTCAGTCATTATATCGCTTGGTTGGAATAAACGCACTTAGCCCGAAACTTAACCGAGCAAAGTCGACCAATTTCGGGCAGAATAAAAGACCAAAACGACTGGGACTTATCACCGGGCCTACGGCTTTAGAAAGCATGCTTTTCCCGCGCATATGTAGTCAGATCAATAAAGTAGCAGACAACAAGCGGAACTCACATAGTCTTCACAAACTATATACACTGCAGTGGTTGTTATAGACCCCATCTTATTTTCTAAAAGGCAAATTTTTCTCCGGACACTGCTTATAATATTGCCCGAAGAAGTCAGTTCTAAAAGGGACGTTTTCGCATCAGTTCGTCACGAGGCGAACAGGATAAACTCTCGTGAAAATCACCAAAAAAAGACCATCCTTGTCTGTCTCTTTCACAGAACGAAATCAGCTGTCTGAACCGGTGTTTCCAGACCTTGCTGTTTTTCTTGCGTATTGATTCTACCCGCGTATCGTGGGCCTGAAGCGAGCGCGACTAATTTGCTCCAAGTTTCGAAGCGTTGAGTCCAGGTGGTTCAGGCCCGGTTGCTAAGCAACGATCGATGGCGGGCGAGCATATCGCCGGAAACGGTGCGTACAGAGAGAGGATTCTGCTTTTCGCTTTAACTCCCCGACAAAAGAGATAAAACATAAAACCCACGCCGAGGGGCCTATCAAACTCGCTGAAATTAGTATTCTGCTTTTCCACAGTTTCGCCTGGCTTCGGATATCTCCATTTTGAACAACATTTTAGCAATTTTAGTTTTTGGACATAAAAAACAGCGGAAATTTGTTTAAATGGCATGTCCAAAGTTGTTACCTTAGGCAACAGTGTTTACTGATCGCCGTCTTTTGTTGCAAATTTAATTGTCTAGAAAACCTTAAAAATTTTGGGGGTAAGTTGAGTAGAAAGACAAACATCAATAATGGAAATTACCAGAGATCAGATAGATACATCGACGATGAAAAGAAAAAAAGGAGAAGAAAAAAAAAACAGATCCGATCTTTATTAATTCAGTTTTTGTGCAATGTTTATAGAATAAAATCTTTGATTTTTATGTGTCAGTATGGAATAATTGTAACATGTATATTTGAATTAAACACAGATGTGGTTCACTAAAATACAATGGGTTTTGTTTTCTCTTTCATAAACGTCTGTCAACTTTCTTTTACAATTACTTATATATAATAGGCAAGGTATAATAGTTGAGAAATTTACGAAGGAAAGCGAGATCTGTCTGGACTATAATTTGTCAAGTCCTCGTAAGGTTAAGAGAGACAACGTTAGCCTCCGTAGAAGTAAACATGAAGCTTTAGTGTAGTTTGATTTTGAGTAAGAGCGAGATTCGGCGTTGACGATGATGTAATCTGTACAGGTTTATGTCAGTTCTGTTTTACTCTCTCTCACACACAGTCTCTCTCTACCTCTCTCCATTGGCTTTCCAATGACTATAGCTCGATATCGTTCTCTGCATATAGATTGTCATATATGTATGTGACATTTTCTGGCAGGCCTGTTGTGTGTCAATTTTTACGAACGACTCATCCGCCAAACTCGTAAACCATTATAACCTTTAAACTGCAATTCTGTGGTATCTTTAACATGCCAAAGTTAACGCTCCTGACGAAAGGTAAAAAGTTCTTCTTTTTTTTTTTTTTTAAGGAAAGGAAAAGCCTTAAACCGATCGGTTAAAAGTGCACCTGAAGGGGGTAAAAGGTGATACAGAGGATGTATATAAAGTCATACCCTTGGACCATTGGGACTGCTATAAGGCACTTGTATTTGTTTTGCATGCGAGTTCATTGTCTCTGTGTGGTCCCGTAACATTTCTACCCTTGACGTTTCTTCGAACGAATCAAGATCCATCTTAGGGCCTTACATGCGTGCATGCGACGTGGTTTATAAGCAAATGTATTCTGTCCCCCCCCCCACCCTCCCTCAACCCCTTCTTTTATATTGTAGGATCGTTTTCAAAATAAAAAAAAATGTGATTTTTGACGAAGGGAATGGACATGATTGAGGTAGGATAATCACGAGCGTCAGATGGAGGGGGGCGGGGGGGGGGGTGTTATCGAACACCGATTGCGATACAGCGATAACCAGTGTAATAAGGGGGCAACGAATGCCCTAAAATGGAATAGCTGCATAGGTCACGTTCGGAGCTTTGACGAGGTGTTCAAACAGTCCAGTAAATTACGTTCGCAATTTGTTCGGCATGTCTACCGTTTGAAGAGTAGCGAGCCTTTGGAGACTCATTCAACCGTCCCTGGTGGCGGGTTCTCCGCGTGCGTTCGCTCGGACATCTGCTTGGTGTTTCTACAGACTGACGACATTTGTTGCTATCAATCACAGAAAACAGTCGATCGCTTGGTTCTCCCAAGGGCTTAAAAGCTCTATTGTTTGTTCACCGAGGGAAAGAACTAGCGGAATTTCCTACGCCCCGCTTGAGTACGAGACGATATTTACGAGCAGTCTCGAGGGACCTAATGGGAAATCGGTCATGTCCTGACGATGAGGTCACAGATAGGACTTAGACCTCACATATCAGCCGTTTCGAAAGACGAATGACGAATAACACTGCAACAAATTGGATCGTAAAGAATATGCTAAGTGTTCCATAGTTAAGATGCACATACATGCGACAGCGCATTCGGATATATACATCACAAATAAAGTCAAATCAACACTATGTTCCTCTGGAGTTCAACCTCAATTTGTGTCTAAATTGCTATTGTACCGTAGTGGAGGCGCCCTTGAGGGAACACATTCACATCGATTAGCCCCTTTAAATGAGCATAAACACCAGGCTACGATTTAGTCTCTTTTTTTTAGCACTAAAAGTGTGTTTTATTCATACCATGTTTAATTTCACTCTCGATTTGTTATACTAAGGAGAAGCTTCAGATATTAACAAAATGTATGTAGATACGCTACAACATGTACGTTATAACTTAGCCCTTTCTTCTCAACATTTTCAATATACTCCCAGAAATATTAAGATTAAAACATACCGGTAGCCAACAAGGGAACCGCCCTCATTCCAATCGAATATTTGAGCAAAAGTATACGATTAAACAAAAAAGTGTGTGAGGGGGGGGGGGGGAGTGGACTTGGGTCCGTGAATTTAGAAAACACTACGACAATTTTTCAGTTTGAGGGCAACTCCCGCCTAACCCCGCCATTCTGTATGCCACGAAGAAGAAAAAAAGCGTAACAAAGAATAACCCAACATCTTTGCATATTAGATATACTTACAATATCTAACTTCGGGACCTCATGTTTTTTTGTTTGTTCAAGTACGTATTTATTGAATGACTTCTTTTCTCCAAATGTTCCTACATTGGAATGTAACATATGACTGTGGTCATAACTTTAAAAACGTAATTTACGGCATATTTGCTGGTATTAATGTATAAAAAAGCCTTCGAGATCATTTGTTTTGTTTTGTTTCTTCTTGAAATTCAATTCTCCCGTTTTTTTATCCAGCGAAAAACGAACTTTTGTTGCTAAAACATCTGATATCAATTTGACTCAGGGAACATTTAAGAATAACGCCACCCATGGGAGTTTAAACAGTTCAACCCACGTTCGCCTATTATTTAGCCCCAAATAGTCTACAGATTTTGAAGGAAAAAAAAAGAAGTTAGCCTTTCTTATATGCAGACCTGAGGATGTAATCAGTATAACTAATATCTCAACAACAACACCATAAATGTCACCACTTGGCCGAGACTGCTGAATACATTTCAATTTGAATTTTATCATCGTTATTCCCTCCACCCTCTCTATAGCCTGCACGCAGTAATAAGCGTGATTTTATGACTCCAAATAATGCGTAAAAGTCAGACAAAATAAGGACTTTTTAAGTGACAAGAGGGGTTGGATTTGTCATTGACAAATTTCTCATCGCAAATACAACCAACTCCACAGTTCTCGTACACCGTTAAAACGCGGGGCACCCCCCCCCCCCCCCCCCCGCCCGCTTAATATCAAGTCATAGCGTACTTTATTTTGGTTTTGAACTATATAGATTTTGCAGTAAAGTTTTGCTGTTATATTTTTGTCATTTGATCGCATGCTTTCTGAATATTCGCCTTTGTCGTGTACCTCCATTTCATGTAACATGCAGTCTGTTCAAAGTATCTCTTTCGAGATCCGGTTTTAGGAATCACAAATGATTTCGAGTTGGTTAGCATCATGTTTGATTTCTAGAGTAAGGCAAATATGTCAACAAAAAAAGAAATAATATAGTTCAATACAGGTGACAAACGCCTACAGTGGAATTACGACCTTCCTTACTGGTTTCGAACCTGTGGACATACAATCAGCGTCCATAGCCTAGTGGTTAGGGTGTCCGCATATAAAGCGGGAGGCCCGGGTTCGAATCCCGGTGGAGGCTGGAAGTTTATTCACTGTTCTGGATTTTCCAACTCATTACAATTTCAATTAGATAGATATATAGATAGATAGATAGATAGATAGATAGATATGAAGTGACCAGTTCTGCGAGTTCTGCCCATCTATGGCATTTTGAAATAAACCTACATCGTACTTAACTGGTTAGGCTAGGTCTACGAACAGAGAGTGTGTCAGTTTACCCCTAGCACGCAGCTCTTAACGAAAAAAGAAGCTCCATGACCCGAGGAAGGATTTATTCAAAATTGAAGGGTTTCAAGACTATTATGCAAATGTAGTACACATGGCTGTTTATCCAAATAGTCTATACCATTCCCCTCAAGGGGAAAAGGGGATGATCACGTGGGACAACCCCTTCAGACAAAGCCGAACCGTTTATATTCAGGTATGCGCCACGGGGGCGAGAGGTCCGTTGAGTGACGTTAGCGGTAAAGATGTTAGGCTTGCTTTGGTGCCACTGGAGTGCTAAGAAAGGTATAAAGGGAGGATTTTTCAGCAGCGAGACTCATAAATCTTTCACAGAAATGACAAAGATATTTACGAAAATTTCTGAGCGATGATACGATGAGCTAAATATGTCAGAAGAGATAGCCAATGCGCGTGCGCACCGTGTAACTTAAGACAGTCACAGAGTGATAAATGAATGATAAATTCAGTGAAGTTAAGAGACCTTCTTCTTCTGCAGTACATCACTTTGAAATAAATAGTTCAAATCGTCACGTCTGTCCTTATTCTCTTGCTGTTGTTGTTTTAAGTTGTATTTTAATAGTTTTCCTAATTTTCCAGTTCAGCTTTGAATAACCCCCACACTCCTCCCCACCCACCCTCCCACCCCTGGCCCATTCCCAACCGATCATCCCACCAAAACATATGCTTTAAGAATGTCCACAATTATAAATAACGAAATGAATCTATATATTCGCGTCAGTTTTGACATTAAACTATGAATGTGATTGTATAAAGGACACAAATGGGTCCGATTGGCATCTATAATTAAAAAATATCTTCTGTACATATTAACCTTCTTAGATGATGATTTACCTTGATAAAATATTCATATTCTTCTAAATCACGTTCGATCAGAAGCCTTTCATACATTTCTAACAAGATTGATCAACCCTTTTGAATCCCTCTAGTTCGAACTTTGCCAACAAGTCCTAATAAAGTCACAAAGAAAAAGGAAACATCTATTTTGTTCACCCTCCAGCACTATTCCCCTCCTTGGTTTTTAAAGAAAAAAAACTATTTTCCAATTATTTTTCATTTCGTATGTATTTTAACCCTAAAGTAGGCCTGTAATGGTTCATCCTGCTAGCCTAGTTTCTTGTCGTGACCTTAGAATAACTAGCAGAGAAAGAATATGCTGCCAATGCCATTAGTAATTACCTTATCAATATTAATAATTATATGCTATATATATATTAAATACTACATATTGTAATTAATTCTGGGATTGACCGATTGTTAAATGGATTTCTATTCAAGCAACGTCACTTTCTGTTAAGGTTGCAAGCAGTTTAATACTTTCTCGTCACGGCATATTTAACAAACAATTAGGGATCGTTAATGTAAGACTAAAAATTGCTAAACTATTAATTATTATTAAACCTATTTTTCTCTTTATAGTATACACAACGTTTTTTGTTACCGAGTTCTGTTAAAAAAAAATTAAAATTGACTGTCAGAAACCTTAGATTTAGAATAAAATTGCAAATTACTTTCCTGTGACAATGCCTTTTTGGAGATACCTATATTTACCTTTGTTTGTCGACTGACTTTGTATTGTAAAAATGTTTTAACCACCATAGTACTTCATCGCAAAATATCCTAATTAGTGAGTAATTAGAATATAAAATTAGACCAAAAGTATATATTTCTTTCTGTTGCAAAGGGATCGTGGGGGAGGGGAGCATGGTCCCCCATCTCCATTGTCCATCGGGGGAAGAATTAGCACACTTCTCCAGGCCCATGACACCGTTCCATAAAGGTTCATGACGTTACCTATATCAATAAGTGGGTGTTTAGAATCCCCCCCCCCCCCCCCCCACACCAACGTTTGACCTGTTCACGTCACTGGTTAAATGACTATACTAGGCTATAATAATTCCATTATCCTAGTTAGTATACGATTTACAGTGTTTATCTACGTCTTTCCAAGTTTGCTCAATAATCTGACAAGAAATTTGACTATAGGCAAGTTTCTGAACTGTATACATTAGCCGTGTGATTTAAAGCGTCATTACGTAACATCATATTATGTAGCCAAATCAACTGCGATATCTGCTATATAGTCAAATAATGGTCACCCATGTATCAAATTCTCCACACGCATTTTTATTGCCCATCTTGAAAGTATTTTGCCTCGTTTAAACATTGAATTGTCTCATTTAGCACTCCTCGGTGTCTTGTGATATTCATAGATATGTAGAACCATCAAAAAAGTACATTTCAATACTTTTAGCATGATGCTGAAACGAGCAGCCGTCTCAAGGGGGGGGGGGGGGTATTGAGTGTGCTAAAACTCACACAAGACGTTTTCTAAAGTATACTTTCCTAGTGGTTATGCACCTCCAAATGTCTTCCAGATATCTAGGAGTGTTTCAATAAAACAATTCAATGTTTCAGTGCATTCTCTGTGTGAATTGGCTGTCCAGTGAGTGAAAAACAAAATGGATGGATGTAAATTGATGGTTGAAGTTAGAGCGTGTGTGACCATTTTTTAACTTTCTAGCATGATTGCGGCCAACACCGATGCCCTTTAAGTGTTAATATCACACGACATTGTTATGTACATATTTCCAAGAGCTTTGAATGGCTTTATACATGACAATATATATATACCATCACGACACATAGGAAAACCAAATATATGATAAACCAGGGTCATCATTGCAAGGTGTTGTGGTTTCTCAGCAATGAAACTATTATGGATTGATATATTTATGCGTTATGGTTTGTTTAGTTCTTGTGCAATTGACTGTTGTATGAATTCGAAATCACTTAACCATAATAACGAGAACACGTTCAAAAAACTTATATGATTTTTATGACGGCAAAGCAAATGGGGGAGTTGGGAATACCCATTTACGTTTTGATGCAAGCTGACAAAAGAAACAATTAATATCGTGTAGGTGTGTAAGGTCGCATATTCGTCATACATACATCTTAATACACAGTGGTGTCGACTGACAAGGTTATAATAAATATGAAGAGGTCAGAGGTCAGACAAATAAGAAGCCGAAAAAAAAGAAGATTTAAATACTCTTCCCATGGCAACAGCGCAGATCATTTACATAATTCCATGATCAGGCTTGACGAGAATGGATGGGGGACAGCCGCGGGCCCCCAGGTGGACAACCCCCCCCCCCCGATTGACTCACACCATCTGTCCCCTCATTTCACCAATCACCCAACCTCTTCGGTCCCTCTAAAAGTAATATGCAATTCCTCATGACGGAAATCCCATTAGTCTTATAGTTTTGACTAGGTCTCCAAATGCGTTTAAGAAAGTTGGACACAACTATGTCCAAATTTATCCGGATGGATGTGGCTAAATCGGTATAGGCCTAACGAATTTGCTTCAATTATTTATAAGCCCTTACAAAATGTACTCAACCTAATGCTACGGTATAACGACAGTATTAAAAGATCGCATATACATGCACTGTGGTA